>BQKN01067411.1:2131442-2149673 GCA_022839385.1 Asparagus kiusianus
TGTTTCGCCGTGAGAATCCATCAAGACACCCTCCATAAAGGTGTTTCGCCGTAAAAGAACGCCAAGACACCCTTGGGGGGGACCAAGGCCATGTGGACACTCAACAAAAGGAGGGGGGACCATGTGGGCTGCCAACAAAAAGGAGATGGGACCACATGGGCTGCCAGCAAAGAAAAGGGGGGGACCATGTGCATGTGGACACCCCTAAGGGGGTGTCTCGGCTGTCCCTAGCTGAGACACCCCTGGGGTGTCTTGGCTTTGCCAAGACACCCCTCGGGTGTTTCGAGCCTGCCGAGATGCCCCGGGTGCCTCAGTTCAGTCCGAGACTGTCCGCCGTTGTCCCACCGTTGATTTCTCGTCCGAACTCGGATTTGAGTGATTTCGGATGCGTTGGAATTCTAGCGAAGAGCTCTGTTGATCCTGAGGGTTGGATTATCAGTGTGGTGATCGGGACACGGAGGGTGTTGCTCCTTTTGCAGCGGTTGCGGGGTTCCCGGTCAGTCCGTATCCCCGTTATTCTGAGATTCTGTTGGCTCACGTAGTCCGTCGGTTCACTTCAGGCGCTTACCGACTTCATTTGGACTCTTGTGAACTGGGTAGTGATGTTCATCGTCACTCGTTAACACTGAGCTGTTTGTGGGGACCTATCGGCAATTTTTGACGCCTACATCCATGAAGTCGGACTATCTCCCGAATAAATATCCTCACATACGCCTCAGCTATATATGTAGTCTTCACTGGAATAAAATATGCTGACTTCGTCAACCGATCCACAATCACCCAAAGTGAATCATTCCCCTTCTTTAACTTCGGCAACCCTACAATAAAGTCCATAGAAATATCCATCCATTACCACTCTGGGATGGATAAAGGCTGAAGTGTTCTTGCTGGTCTCTGATGCTCTGCCTTCACCTGCTGACAGGTAAAACACTTAGCCATATACTCTGTAATCTCTCTATGCATACCACTCCACCAGAAGTGTCTTTTCAAGTCCTTGTACATCTTAGTGGTTTCTGGATGCACTGTATACCGAGTATGATGAGCTTCATCAAATAGCTCCCTCTTCATCTCGGCACTGGATGACATAACCAATCTACCCTTCATCCGTAGACCTCCATATGCTCTAATGGTCCAATCAGCTTTAGGCTCTTTGGAAATCTCCTCCTTTCGGATTTGAATCCAAGAGTCTTTCAGCTAAGTTCTGACAACTCTGATACTCCAAGATGGCTGCACTGACACAGCTCCTAAAAATGCAATGGTTCCACCAATCTCGGGTCTGAAATCAAACTGGCTAAGAGTAAGAAGATCTTTATGCAATGAACACCTCAAAGCCGAAACCCAATGTCGACGCTTCCTGCTTAAAGCATCTGCTACAACGTTCGCCTTCCTCGGATGATACCGAATCGCGAACTCGTAGTCCTTGATAAACTCAATCCACCTTCGCTTTCTCTGGTTGAGTTCCTCCTGAGAGAAAAGATACTTCTGACTCTGGTGGTCTGTGAACAGCTCAAACTGTACTCCATACAAGTAGTGTCTCCACGCCTTCAGCACGAATACTACCGCTGCTAACTCCAAATCATGAGTGGGATAGTTCTGCTCATGTGCCCTCAACTGCCGTGAGATATATGCTACTACCCTATGAGTTTGCATCAAGACGCCTCCTAAACCTACCAATGATGCATCTGAGTAGGCCACAAATGTCCTGTTGCTGCTTAGAATAGTCAAAACTGGCGCTGAAGTTAACTTAGTCTTTAAGATATCAAAAGCCTTCTGGTACTCCACACTCCAAATAAACTGTACACCCTTCTTCGTAAGGTATGTAAGTGGCATCGAAATCTTCGAGAGGTCATGGATGAACTTCCTGTAATAGTCAGCTAAGCTCAAAAAGTTACGAATCTCTGTCACCATCCTTGGTGGTTCCCAATCAAGAACTACTGTAACCTTAGCCGGATCCACTGCTATGCCCTCTCTACTGATGACGTGGCCGAGAAATCTAACTTCTGAAAGCCAAAATTCACACTTGCTGAACTTGGTATATAACTGATGCTCCTGCAGAGTCCTTAAAGCTAACCGTAGGTGCTGCTCGTGTTCTGCCTCCAATCTCGAATAAATGAGGATGTCATTGATAAAAACAATCACGAACTGATCCAAGAAGGGACGAAAAACTTGGTTCATCAAGTCCATGAATACCGCGGGTGCATTGGTCAACCCAAATGGCATGACCGTGAACTCGAATGATCCATATCGAGTAAGAAAATCGGTCTTGGGAATATCCATCTCCCGAACCCGCAACTGATGATAACCAGAACGAAGATCAATCTTCGAGAAATACTACGCTTCCGGTAACTGGTCGATCAATCCTAGGTAATGGGTACCTATTTCGGATAGTGACCTTATTCAACTCTCTATAATCAATGCACAATCTCATACTACCGTCCTTCTTCTTCACGAAGAGGACCGGTGCGCCCCATGGAGAATGACTCCGACGAATAAAACCCTGAGCTAACAACTCGTCCAACTAGGTTTGAAGCTCCCTCATCTCAGCTGGTGCTATACGATAGGGTGCATGGGATATCGGGGCTGTACCTGGCTGCAACTCAATACAGAACTCAACCTCTCTCATAGGAGGTAGTCCAGGTATGTCCTGAAAGACATCCTGATACTCTGAGACAACTCTAGTCTCTAATAAATCAACACCCTGATCCCGTCGCATCACCTCCTCGATGTACGTCAGAAATGACTCTACAAAACGGTTGCCCTAAGAGGTTGCCACATTCATCTCGGACCCATCGGACGCCCACAAATTGACTGTCTTCGTAAAGCAGTCAATACTAACGTGGTAGGAAGACAACCAATCCATACCAAGGATAACATCGAACTCGGACATATGCAACACTATCAAATCGACAATGAACTCCGACTCATCTAAACTGATAGCACACCTCCTACAAATGCTCTCCAGAAGCGATATCTCACCTAAACGGGTGGAAACTGATAAAGGGGTGTCTAATGGCTAAGCTACGAGCTAGAGTCTAGACATAAAATCATACGAAATGAAGGAATACAAAGCTCCCGAATCAAAGAGAATACGGGCAGAAAAAGAATTCACAAGGAACGTACCTTCCACTACTGCTTCGCTAGCTCCATGATCACGCGGTACTACCGCATATACTCTGCCTGTGGCTGAAGTCTGCTCTGCTGCTAGTGCTGGAGAATACGGAACTATCTACCCTTGAGGAACCTCCTGAACTACACGAATCTGTCCCTCAGTCTTCTGGGCTACTGGCGGTGCCTCAAGCCTCATCTGCTAGCCTTGACCTCTACCCTGAAGTCGCTACTGCTACTGATTCTTACCCTTGCCCTGCTGAGCTCCTACTGGTGCGCTACGACACTCCGATACCTTATGCCCGACCTTACGACAGTTATAGCAAACTCCCTGGAACTTGCGCTACTGATGCGCTCTCTGATCATGCTGGGGGTCCCTTCTTATGAGGACCTTGCTGGTGTTGCTGGGATCCAGAAAAAGGTCTCTTGTTTTCCCCCTTATCCCCGGTCTATCCTGCCTTGGTCTTCCCTTCCTTATCCTTCTGGAACATGGCAGTCTCAATCTCCTGAGAAGTGGCGGCCTCAGCTACCTCCCGAACTGAATAGAACTTTCTCGAGATGAGGTATCGACTAAGATTAGGGTGGAGCCCTGCTAGGAACATCTGAGCCTATAGCTCTCTTGTCTGCCGCATGCCTGTGAAGTACAGTAACTCCATAAATCTGCTCTCAAAGTCTGCCACTGACATGTCCCCCTGAGTCAACCGAGACAACTCAAGCTCCTTCCCAGTCCGTGCTGCAGAAGAAATGTATTGCCCATCAAAGAAATAAACAAAGTCTTCCCATGTGAGGGTCATCCGGTGCTCTGGAGTGAACTGGAGTCGATACCATCTCCCGGCGTCTCCCTTCAGACTGTAGGATGCTAATCTCTGCTTCTGGACCGAATCCACATTAAGTATGTTGAGGTTGTTACTCACATCCTCCTTCCACTTATGGGCTGCAAGAGGGTCTGATGACCCCTAAAATTCCGGTACCCTCATCTTCTGGTACCTTTCTACCATATGGAGCCAAGCCTCCTGCTCTGTGGATCTATCCGGAACGGCTGGTGGAATAACTATAAATGTGGTCTCTGAGGGCCTCTTGCTGATAGGAACGACTGGTATCCTCTATGGCTGTTCTACTGCTGGTGGTGGTGGCGTTGGTGACGCGACATGATTCGCCAGAAGCTCCTTAATTGCTGCCATCCTAGCTACGATGGGAGCCATAAGATCTATCAGGTACTGGGGAGCCTGCTGCGGCTCAGGTGGTGCTTGCTATGGCTCGGGTTGAGCTTACCGTGGCTCAGGTGGAGCCTGCTGCGACTCTGCCTGTCCAGCTCTCCGAGTACGAGGTCTACCACGTCCTGCCATCTCTCTGATCATATGAAAATAAGAGTTTATGAGTAAAAATAAACATATACACATACATAGCATATCACAATATGATTTTCACAACAATTTAGTATTCACACAAATACTTTAAATTTACACAAAAATAGTTCTCATAAAAAAAATATCCTCAAATTTTGAGAT
Organism: Asparagus kiusianus; assembly: GCA_022839385.1. Lineage (NCBI taxonomy): Eukaryota > Viridiplantae > Streptophyta > Magnoliopsida > Asparagales > Asparagaceae > Asparagus > Asparagus kiusianus. The sequence continues at coordinate 2,136,056 of BQKN01067411.1, forward strand.
ATACACATATATCGTCCTCACTCATACTAGAGAATCCTTACGGACTCTATACATGAATCCTAAGAAACTCTATACTAGCTCCACGACTCGACACAAAATGATCCTAAGGATACTGGAACTAGAGCTCTGATACCAACTATGATGCCCCTGAGTTCACACAAGGCTGTAGTCCAAGGTAAAACCAAGAATGTCAAACCTGCCATGCACCACACCATGCAATAACATGTTTCACCATTATAATTATTATCTCTCTAGTAGAGTCAAATAACAGGTGTAGGTACAAAAGCAAGTAAAAAGATAATACAAGAGTCAACTGATGAAATAATAGAGATCAAATTAATATTTTATCATCTAACATACTGAAGTACAAGTCAATGTCTGAAATGAATAAACTGGAACTTCTCAACCAGTCTCAAATACAAAAGTCTGAATAAAAGGAAATAAGGCACACAACCTTTACAACTTCTAGAATAAATTCTTAAATGTCTAACAAAAGTCTACAGTGGAGTTCAAAAGAAAACTATAACTAAAATAAACGGCTGAAGCTAAAGTGCATCGCCATCAACCTGCGACTCTTCGGGCTCCTGGCTCGTTACCTGAAAGGGGGAGGGTCAACGAGCATCAAAGCACTAGCGAGCAACACCACAACCAACCCCAAGGGAAAGGGCTCGTTGTATACAGAAAATACAGTTATAATATATATATATATATATATATATATATATATATATAAAATCACTGATCCTATTTAGGTAAATTACAACATGAACAAAAGTACGTCGAGCGAAATAATCCAAACAAGGAAACCCTCATGTATATACCATGTAGCTCAAATTGTAAATACCTATGTATAAGAGGATTTTAGTATTTAGGAAATTACAACACGAGCATAGATACGTCGAGCGAAATAATCCAAACAAGGAAACCCTCATATATATACCTTATATCTCAAATTGTAAATCCCTAAATACCAAACCCAAAATCTAATACATGAATAACAATAAAAGAAGACAACCTCATCTCAGAACTTAAGTACCAGGTCATATCACAACCCATATAAGTGTCATGTCCAGCCTATGCAAGTATATGTGTCAATTTCAAGGTCTAAACTGATGTCCAATACATGGACTAAAACTAGATGTAATGAATGCCCAACACATGGACTGCATATGAAAGTTGTCCAGCACATAGACTGAATGTAACAAATGTCCAAGACATAGACTGCACATCATAATAGCCTAACACATGGACTAGATAAAATATATGAAAGATGCATATACCCTAATGCCTCATGTGTCTCGGTATGCAACCCTAAACTCGTGTTCGCAAATCATCTCACGTGTAGCGATACAAAAATAAACCTAAATTTTGAATATCAGGTATTCGAGGTGGCTCCTCGTTCATATTAAAGTACGCAACTACAATAAACATGCATAAACAGTCTGAGTTAAACTGAAACAACCCAAACAGATCCAACCTGAGGAAAACAGAAAAAATTCCTTGTCAGTTGACTCATAAGTCGACTGGGATTGGTCGACTCATTGGTTGACTAGACAGAACAAAAGAAAAGAAAGAAGGCTGGAAATTTTTCGTCAGTCGACTCATTGGTCGACTCATCAGTCGACTCATAAGTCGGCTGATAAGTCGACTCACTGGTCGACTGAGCAGAAATTTCCCAGTTTTCTGTTTCCGTTGATTTTCTGTAAAAATATCAAATCAAAAGTTTCTCTTTATTTTTTCTAGCAATTGTAAACATGATTCCTACATATATATGTACCAAACTGAAATGAAAATTTGCATGTGATTACTTACACAAAACCGTAAATATATTTTTCCATATTTAAAACGCATTGAAATCAATAAATCACATGAAACCCAAGTTTAAACAAATTCCAGATCTGGATCTACATTTACAAAATCGTTGGTGAGTTTTTATTAAACTAAAAATGTAGATCTTGCTGCTCATAAAATAAAGTATCTATCTTTATGCACAAAATACCTTTTAGGCTCAAGAAAATAAAATAAAACTCGAAGAAAACTATACAAACAGTGATGAGAGCTGGGCGAGATGTTACTCGCCTTTGGTATGCTAGAACAACTCCTGAATCCGAGAGAGGATGATCCCTTTCGTTGCACTTCGTTAAAACTTGCTGAAATTCTCTGAAAATCCCCCAAAGCTCACCAAAAACGAATTAAGGTTTTAGGGGAGAGAGGGGCTAGGGTTTTCTCTGATATCTGATGAGTTTGGGGTTGGTTTTGGGTAGGAGAGGTTATATACAAACGGTCAAACGCGAAACAAAACCAAACCAAACCCACAAATAAAAGAAATCTTGAAATCTGCCCGTAAGTCGACTCATTGGTCGACTAAGCAGACATTTTCCAGATTCGTACATGTTTTGCTAATTTGTCAAAACCAATACACAAAACTCTATAAAAATACACTCATACATATCTGATAACTTGTTATCCAATATTTTACATATACTTCTAACAAAAATACGAGGTTTTACAAATAATCACTCAAATGACCATTCCGATTATAATATGTGAAATGAAAGAGATCCATTTGTTTTTGTGGACCATTTGCTCGTGCACAGGAACCATTTGTAAATAAAGATTGTCTTTTAGAAATATTTTGTAAATGAGAGACATTCTTAAACAATGGTCTATTTGGAACATATTGCAACTTAGAAGCTTTTTGCATATCATAACAAAATTTTGTAAGATGTTCAAACCTACCATAAACATCACATTTAAAAATATGTGGTCTACTAGAAACATTTGGCAAATTTGAGTTCTTTTTTAAATCAAAGCATAACTTGGCCAAATGACCAAAACGACCACAATGATCACAATGATACACCCTAGCAAGCTTATGACGATTATTAGGTGCATGTGTATGAGTGTGTGATGAAGAAACTAGATGGGATGCACAAGGAGAATTAATATTCTTGTGTTTGTGTGCATCATAGCAAAATTTAGCTAAATAGCCTTTACGGCCGCAAATAGAGTAATTGTAAACTTTGCTATATATGTGTGCATAATGAGTGGATGATTTTGACTTAGACTTGGCACACATATCCATAATCTTCTTATGATTATTAATGCATGTTTTCAAAGTTGAATCTAAAAATAAAATGCGTTTATTCACAAGATTCAAATCTTTATTATTAGGCACATATGCATTTTTTATTAGAAGTAGAACATAAATAGTCATTTATAAAAGAAGCAGTATCATTTTTTATGTTCTTTACTTCTAACTTGGTATTATCTCTTTCATGAGTTGAGCTTGAAATGGATGAGGTCAATTTTTTATTTTCCAAATTTAACATATCATCGTTTTCTTTAAGCAAAGTATATTCTTTTGCAATGACATCAAAATTGGAACCTAGCAACTAATGATTGGATTCTAAATGAACATGCTTGCTTTTTAATTTAATAAAATTTTTATGTAATTTATTACAGGCATGCAATAATTTTTCAGAAGCACAAGCAAGTTCATCACTAGATAAATCATTAATGGATTCAAACTCGCAAACCTCACTAGGACTATCGCCTAGTGGCCGTGTGCATGAAAATGAAGCTCCACATGAACTAGAAGCGGAATCCTCCAAAGCTTGTCGGATCGCCTCCAAATTCCCTTGATATGCTTCTATAAGTTTTCACGATGTGTAAGCACTATCAAAAGAATCAAGCTTATTAGGAAAAGATGAATCAAACGCATTATATAAAAATTCTAACAAAAGCTTGTTCATGGTAAACATTTTATGATCATCTTTACTCCACTTGAATTTCTCCAAAGTGGGTACAATATAAGTACAATCTATAATTTCCCATAAATCAAAATGTTTAGATCAAACAAAAAGTTTGAATCTAACACACCATTGAGCATAGGAAAAATTATCCAAACGAGGAGCAACATTAATGACATAACCTAAACTAGGTGCACCGTGCATATCCATAATGTATATATGTGCAAGCAAGATACAAATAAAATCAAAACAAGATTAACACAAAAGATAACTTGAATCTTTAACTCAAGGTGATTAGACCTTAAATCAAAGAGCACCAAGCTCTGATACCAATTGTTAGGGAGGGGTGGTGGTGATTAGGGTCTTATGCTAATCTAATCCGATTTTATGCCGATTTAAAACTAATTCAAATATTATTCTTGCAAGATAGATATACAATATGTTATGAGCAAGAATATGCAATATGAACAAATGGCAATATCCTAACAATGATATATATTATGAGATATATATATGCGAGGATATGAAACTAAGGATAATATAAACACAAACAAGATAGTGGTCACTATGAGCAATAGATAATGGAGACAAGAATAAAATGAATAATAAGCATAAGTGAGACGCCAAGGCAATCACAAACACACAAAGATGATCACAGAGTTCGGACCTCCCGTCCTACGTCTCTGCTCCCCACTCCCGGGGAGAAATTAACTATCACATCGGGTTTTCTACGCTTGCCCGAAAAACGTTTATACCTCACAATACAGTTTTCTAGCTAACCAAAAACTCTACAATCTCACACTCTTGTAGTCACACTTTAGACCCTCTAAGTGTTGGTCTCTAGCCTGTGTCTCCTTCAAGTGTTAGGAATTACAACCTACCTCTAGGCATTACCACCTACCCCACTCCTCTTGGGATGACCCCGTCTCTCACTACACACTCCTCTCGGTGTACAAGTGTATTACAAAGTGATCTCACAATGAAGCTTTCAATACAACAAATTTGTTCTCTACAATAGATGAGAACTCAATGTAGTCTCACTCTCTAAGTTACAAACCCAACACACCAAATTATACTATGAATGTAAATACAATAAGCTCAATTGGTTGTGTGTGAACAAAGAGTATCAATAAAGCAATTAAACTCAATATTGAAATCTAGCTTAAGAAAATTAGAATCAAAACAATAAATAGCTAGAATTGAGTTTAAGGATGTTAGACCCTAGAGGAGGGGTGATTAGGGTCTTATGCTAATCTAATCCGGTTTTATGCTAATTAAAACTAATTAATAAATTATTCTTGTAAGATAGATATACAATATGTTACAAGCAAGAATAAGCAATATGAACAAATGAATATATCCTAGCAATGAGATATTACAAATATATGAGCAAGGATATATAAACTAACACAAGGGTAAAATAAACAATCTACAAAAAAGATAGGGCAATATGAATAGCAATACACAAAGGCGATATAAGATATGAATACAAGAATATGAACGCCAATGCAACAAACAAAACGATATGACCACGGAGTTTGGACCTTCCGTCCTACATATCCGCTCCCCACTCCCGGGGAGAAATCTACTATTACAATCGGGTTTTCTACGTTCACCCGAATAACGTTTACACCTCACATTGCGGTTTTCTAGTTTACCGAAAACTCTACAATCAACACTCTTGTAATCCCACTCCCTCTCAAGTGTTGGAACTAGACATGTCTCCCTCAAGTACTCGGATACAACCTCTCCCTAGGTTCGTCAACCAACACCACTCCTCTTTGGACGATCCCCGACTCTCGCCACACACTTCTCTCGGTGTACAAGTGTATTACAAAGTGATTCTCACAATAAGCACAATTACAATAAATGATTGTTCTCTAATATGGATGAGAACACAATAAAAGCTCACACTCAATTATTACAACTCTCACCAACCCAAATATACAATGTATAAAAATACAATAAGCTCAAGTGGGTGTGTGTAAACAATGAGTGAAATCAAATCAACTAAACTCAATATAAAATACTACCTTAATAGAATGATAATCAAATAATATAAAAGTAAAGCTAGATTGAGTTTAGAAAACTTCTCCAATAAATGATAAGAGTGAGAGAGAGATGATTTGAAGCTCAAACACCAAGTGATAATCTCTTCTAGCTCTTGTGAAATTAATTTCACAAAATTACACTCTCAATTGCTTAAAAGTTTTTAAAACAAACTTAAACCAAACATAAACCCTTGTTTAAAACTTGTTTAAAACATTTCTTGGATTGTTTTGATAGTTGGGGTTTGAGGGGTTTATATACGAAGAGAAACCAATAGCAAAACCCCCAACCAAATCCCCTAAAAACCCAGAAAAATATTTTTCAGATTCTGTACTAAAAGAGCCGTTGGGCATACGGCGGTTGACCGTGAAATTCTCGCGGTCGACCGCGAGCCATGTTAGAGACTGAGAAAAATTTTCAGAAACATATGTGGTTGACCGTGGCGGTCGACCGTGGGAATTTTTAGCTTGACGGTCGACCGTCACGGTCGACCATGAAAGTCTTTGCTGGCTCCACAGGATAAATCAAAGGCGCGGTCGACCGTAGCGGTTGACCGCAAACAGATATATGAAAATTTTGTAAGCAGTTTTTTGATTTAAAACCCTGTTTAAAAATATCAAATAAATTCCAAAAAATGTAAAACTTTGGAAAATGGTTGTAGACATGATAATACATATGATACAAAAACTGGTTTTTAGAAAGGACCTCCCAAAAAAAAATCATCATTTTGTAAAATAGTCCAAAACATGAAAATGTAAACATATGAGTTTTGATATTTTAGCTTAACCATGTTTTGAGACATTACAAAATGATTTTGTAGACTTAAAGAGAGATATAAACTATTGTTATGAAGTCTATAAATAATGAATACAGAATTTTCACAAATACAATAGAATATGAAACATATGAGTATGTATATGAATATATTTTTGTTTCATATCTATAAAATTAAACCAAACCAGCTTATCCACATAAAAACAAACATGTATGAATATAAATATTTATTTATATGCTTGTAAAAACTTTGTTTGTGGATAAACCAAAATCCAAAATGTGTACATATATTTATAACTATATATATATACATAGAAACCAATAAAATGTGTGTGTATATGATATTAAGTTTAAAGTACTTAACACACATAATATAACACCTAAACTAAATTACCCAAGCTATGATCTTGATCTTCAATAAGCTCTTCTTGGTACACTATGCGGAAGAAGCTTGAACTTGAATCTTTAACTTGAATTGCAAGGCTTCAACTACTATTCCACCAACCTCCATTTGATATGATTGTTATGGCGCAATCCATCCAACCTCTAACAATGTTGTTTGTCTATAATAAATAAAAAATTACAAACAATAGAAAAACAACATTAGTCGTAAATTGTTTGTTAAACATCATTAAAACAAGAAGGCCAACAAAGGAAACTTCTCTATAGATGACAAGAGAGAGGGAGAAGAGTTGAATGCTCAAACACTAATAGATGATCTTCACTTACTTTTGTGAAATTATCTTCACAAACCGAAACTTAAAAATGCTTAAAAACTTCTTAAACAAACTTAAACCAAAACTTAAACCCTTGTTAAAACCTTCTTAAAACATTCTCTTGGATGATCATGAAAGATGAGAGCAAGGGGGTATATATAGCCACCCAAATCCTCAGCCAAAACCCCAAGGAAATGATCAAAAACCCACACAAAAAACAGAATCTGGAAATAGCTGTTACTGTGCAATTATCATATTTATAAGTCGATTTGCATTCGACTTATTATAAGTCGACTTATGATCGACTTACAACAAGTCGACTTGAAAGTTCACATAAGTCGACTTGTAGAAAAAAATTAACACACAAAACTCAGGTCATAAGTCGACTTGCATTCGATTTATCATAAGTCGACTTGTGTTCATGAATAAGTCGACTTAGCAGAGAAAAAAAATATACTTTCTAGATGAGTTCATAAGTCGACTTATCAACCCTGATAAGTCGACTTATGAACATGCACAGACACTGTGCATGTCCAAAATCTGACTTTTCAAGTGCATTTAAAAATAGTAAATAAATTCCAAAAAATATAAAACTTTGGAAAATAATTGTAGACATGATCATACACATGTTACAAAAGGAATTTTTCAAATTGCATTTCCCATTTGTAAAACATCATCATTTTGCAAATAAGTCCAAAACATGAAAATGTAAACACATGAATTTTGACATTTTGGCTAAACCATGTTTTGAAACTTTACACAATAATTATATAGACTTAATGGAAGATATAAACTATTGTTATGAAGTCTATAAATAATGAATACAATATTTTCACAAATACAATAGATATGAAATGTATGAGTATGTATATGAATATATATTTATTTTATATCTATGAAATTAAACCAAAACACAATAATAAATATGAAATATGTAATTTTATATTTATAAATATGAAAACCCAAAAACATGTATGTATGTATATATATATTTATATATATATATATATATATATATATATATATATATATATATATATATATATATACACACACACACACACACACACACACACACACACACACACACACACACACACACACACACACATAGAAACCAAAACTTATTATATATATAACTATATATATGTATACAAAGAAACTAATAAAATGTGTGTGTATATTATATTGAGCTTAGAGTACTTAACACACATAATATAAAATATAAAATAAATTACCCAAGCTTGATGAATGTCTTCAATGAGCTTAACTTGATAATCTTGTAGATGAAGCTTGAACTTGGATCTTCAACTTGATGCATTGCTTCATACCGATATTCCACCAACCTCCATTGGATATGATTGTTGAGGCTCTATTTCATCCATCATCTAACATATTGTTTGTCTACAATAAATGGGAAAACACAAACACTAGACAAACATAATTAGTCATAAATTGTTTGTTAAACATCATCAAAATAAGAAGGCCAACAATCTTCCCTTTTTTTATAATGACAAACAATTTACAAAAAAGATATATATATATATATATATATATATATGCATGAAAAAAAATGAATATATAAATGATAATTATCATGCATATAAATAAAAAGAAAATACTTATAATATTTCTCCTTCTTTGACAACATCAAAATAAAAAAGGGAACAAAAGGATGAAGAGAGCGAAAGCTCCCCCTATATATAAGCATGAGTTTTGTGTATAAAACAAATATAGAGATTGCTCCCCTATCAAAATACCATATAGAATATATGAAATGAAGTGCTAAGGCAATCATATGTGAGCAAGCATAGATGAATATGCTAAATATCACTCACATACTACAAGATAATGAGAATACATATGGATGTATAATTGAAATAATGTGTCTCAAAATATAAACATAAAACATGTATAAAAATAGATTTAGGAATTCAAAAAGAAAAAGAATATGAAAATTATGTAAAAAGTTTTCAAATGAAAACAAATTAATTAATGAAATCACAAATCAAGATTTAAGCCCAAAAATGATGTTTGATCAATAAAGAAAATTTTCTTTGTAAAAATTGATCAAACCACATAAAGAATGCATTAGAAAACATATTTGAAATTTGAATCATCTATTTATGCTTATATAATGAATTCGAAAGAACAAATCAAAACAAAATTTTCATAGTTCAAAAGTAACATACAAGAATCATGAACTATAGATTATAAAAAACTAAAAATCATCTTTAAGAGTATAAAACCAAACCATCATTGATTTTCACAAATGAGAGGCAACCATATCAAGCTCCTGAGCTTGTTTCAATCTATATAAATATTTTTAGCACCCGGTAAACAAGGTTTGGGAATAAACACCCAATAAATCCGGGGAAGGGGGGAGGGGTTATATAAACATAAACATCTCATTAAAACAAAACCAATAATCATGAAAACAAAAGAATTTGACCAATAAAAAGAATTGTTTTCATGTCCAAAAAATTAAAGTATAATTTTCAAAACCAAGAAAAGGAAAAAAAAAATACTAAAATACTTGGTTTAAAAATCAAATTTGTTTTGGTACCCAAAAATTCTTGGTACCAAGAGATTTAGGGATATGACCCCCTATCTATAAAGCTCAAAGCCCTAGGGTTATGAGCCCTCTCGGGCACATGTAGTGCACTAACACGTTCAAAGAAATAATCACTCAAATGACCCTTCCGATTGTAATATATGCAATAAAAGAGATCCATTTATTTTTGTGGACCATTTGCTCATACACGAGAACCATTTGCAAATAAAGATTGTCTTTTAGAAATATTTTACAAATGAGAGATATTCTTAAACAATGGTCTATTTGGAACATATTGTAACTTAGAAGCTTTTTGCATATCATAAAAAAATTTTGTAAGATGTCCAAACCTAATACAAATATCATATTTAAAAACATGTGATCTACTAGAAGAATTTGGAAAATTTGAGTTCTTTTTCAAATTCAAAGCAAAACTTGGCCAAATGACCAAAACGACCACAATGATCACAATGATACACTCTAGCATGCTTATGATGATTATTAGGTGCATGTGCATGAGTATGTGATGAAGAAACTAGATGGGATGCACAATGAGAATTAATATTCTTGTGTTTGTGTGCATCATAGCAAAATTTAGCTAAATGGCCTTTACGGTCGCAAATAGAGCACTTGTAAACTTTGCTATATATGTGTGCATAATGAATGGATGATTTTGACTTAGACTTGGCACACATATCCATAAGCTTCTTATGATTATTAATGCATGTTTTTAAAGTTGAATTTAAAGATGAAATGTGTTTATTCACAAGATTCAAATCTTTATTATTAGGCACATATGTATTTTTATTAGAAGTAGAACATAAATAGTCATTTATAAAAGAAGCAATATCATTTTTTCTGTTCTTTACTTCTAACTTAGCATTATCTCTTTCACGAGTTAAGCTAGAAATGGATAAGGTCAATTTTTCATTTTCTAAATTTAACATATCATTGTTTTCTTTTAGCAAGGTATTTTTTTTTTGCAATGACATCAAATTTGGAACCTAGCAACTCATGATTGGATTCTAAATTAACATGCTTGCTTTTTAATTCAATAAATTTTTTATGTAATTTGTTATAGGCGCGCAATAATTTTTCAGAAGCACAAATAAGTTCATCACTAGATAAATTATTAATGGATTCGAACTCGTAAACCTTACTAGGGCTATCGCCTAGTGACCGTGTGCATGAAAATGAAGCTCCACATGAACTAGAAGCAGAATCCTCCAAAGCTTGGCGGATCGCCTTCAAATTTCCTTGATGTGCTTCTATAAGTTTCCATAATGTGTAAGCACTATCAAAAGAACCAAGCTTGTTAGAAAAAGTTGAATCAAACACATTATGTAAAAATTCTAACAAAAACTTGTTCATGGTAAACATTTTATGATCATCTTTACCCCACTTGGATTTCTCCAAAGTGGGTACAATATAAGTATAATCTATAATTTCTCATAAATCAAAATGTCTAGATCGAACAAAAAGTTTGAATCTAACACACCATTGAGTATAGGAAAAATTATCCAAACGAGGAGCAACATTAATGGCATAACCTAAACTAGGTGTACTGTGCATATCCATAATGTATATATGTGCAAGCAAGATACAAATAAAATCAAAATAAGATTAGCATAAAAGATAACTTGGATTTTTAACCCAAGGTAATTAGATCTTAAATCAAAGATCACCAAGCTCTGATACCAATTGTTAGACCCTAGGGGGGGTGATTAGGGTCTTATGCTAATCTAATCCGATTTTATACCGATTTAAAACTAATTCAAATATTATTATTACAAGATAGATATATAATATGTTATGAGTAAGAATATGCAATATGAACAAATAGCAATATCCTAACAATGATATATATAATGAGATATATATATGCGAGGATATGAAACTAAGGATAATATAAACACAAACAAGATAGTGGTCACTATGAGCAATAGATAATGGCGACAAGAATAAAATGAATAATAAGCACAAGTGAGACGCCAAGGCAATCACAAACACACAAAGATGATCATAGAGTTCGGACCTCCCGTCCTACGTCTCCGCTCCCCACTCCCGGGGAGAAATCCACTATCACATCGGGTTTTCTACGCTTGCCCGAAAAACGTTTATACCTCACAATACAGTTTTCTAGCTAACCAAAAACTCTACAGTCTCACACTCTTGTAGTCACACTTTAGACCCTCTAAGTGTTGGTCTCTAGCCCGTGTCTCCTTCAAGTGTTAGGAATTACAACCTACCTCTAGGCATTACCACCTACCCCACTCCTCTTGGGACGATCCCGTCTCTCACCACACACTCCTCTCGGTGTACAAGTGTATTACAAAGTGATCTCACAATGAATCTCTCAATACAAAAAAATTATTCTCTACAATAGATGAGAACTCAATGTAGGCTCACTCTCTAAGTTACAAACCCACAACACCAAATTATACTATGAATATAAATACAATAAGCTCAATTGGTTGTGTGTGAACAAAGAGTATTAATAAAGCAATTAAACTCAATATTGAAATCTAGCTTATGAAAATTAGAATCAAAATAATAAATAGCTAGAATTGAGTTTAAGGAAACTTCTCTATAGATGAAAAGAGAGAGGGAGAAAGTTGAATGCTCAAACACCAATAGATGATCTCCACTTGCTCTTGTGAAATTATCTTCACAAACCAAAACTTGAAAATACTTAAAAGCTTCTTAAACAAACTTAAACCAAAACTTAAACCCTTGTTAAAACCTTCTTAAAACATTCTCTTGGATGATCATGAAAGATGAGAGCAAGGGTGTATTATATATAGCCACCCAAAACCTCAGCCAAAACCTCAAGGAAATGACCAAAAACCCACACAAAAACAGAATCTGAAAATAGCCGTTACTGTGCAACGGTCATATTTATAAGTCGACATGCATTCGAATTATTATAAGTCAACTTATGATCGATTTACAACAAGTCGACTTGAAAGTTCACATAAGTCGACCTGCAGAAGAAAATTGACACACAAAACTCAAGTCATAAGTCGACTTGCATTCGACTTATCATAAGTCGACTTGTGTTCATGAATAAGTCGACTGAGTTTATAAGTCGACTTATCAACCCTGATACGTCGACTTATCAACCCTGATAAGTCGACTTATCAACATGCACAGGCATTGTGCATGTCCAAAATCTAACTTTTCAAGTGTATTTAAAAATAGCAAATAAATTCCAAAAAATATAAAACTTTGGAAAATAATTATAGACATGATAATACACATGTTACAAAAGGAATTTTTCAAATTGCATTTCCCATTTGTAAAACATTATCATTTTACAATTAAGTCCAAAACATAAAAATGTAAACACATGAATTTTGATATTTTGGCTAAACCATGTTTTGAAACTTTACACAATGATTATATAGACTTAATGGAAGATATAAACTATTGTTATGAAATATATAAACAATGAATATAATATTTCACAAATACAATAGATATGAAACATATGAGTATGTATATGAATATAAATTTGTTTCATATCTATGAAATTAAACCATAACACAATAATAAATATGAAATATGTAATTTCATATTTATAAACATGAAAACCCAAAAACATATATGTATATATATATAGCTATATATACATAGAAACCAAAACTTATTATATATATAGCTATATATATATACAAAGAAACCAATAAAATGTGTGTGTATATTTTATTGAGCTTAGAGTACTTTACACACATAATATAAAACATAAACTAAATTACCCAAGCTTGATGAAG
>BQKN01067412.1:1370-24438 GCA_022839385.1 Asparagus kiusianus
AGGCAATCGGGAAGAGCCTTGATTCTCCTTGGTGAGGATCGACGCTTCAAAGATATGCTTTACTTGGCCAAAACCATATCTCAAAATAAAGGGGGCGAATTGACGCTGCATTGCGCTTCATAAGGCAGGGATCCTAGATGCACCCTATCTTATGATTGCACAATGTGGCCAAATCGTCTCACTCTTTATAAGGCAATGACTCTATCTTAGCTATTTGTAAGATGAGTTCAATTTCCTTTTATAACCGAGACTAACCCGTGTTTAATCGTTTATTCTGCAGTGGGGTATCCTTCTGGATCGTTCTCAGCTCACGCAGTCTATGGGCGTCGAGGCGATCATTATTCGACCTCTGACAATCCTTCCCCTATTCCAGCTATTCCTCAGTTTGCTTCGGGCACGTCGGCTGAGGTTGTACAGGTGGTGAGGGAGGGTGGTCATCGAGCTATTCGCCAGCTGATTACAGATGCTCCTTTTGTGAAGGATGCTAGCTCTACCCAGCCTCTCCGGAAGAGTGATTTCCTATTTGGTGACTCTGTCGATGACCCGGAAGCCGTATTCATCAACGCTGAGCAGTGGCTTCACAAGACCGGCGGTGGCTTCATATACTTGCCGGAAATTCCTCGACAGCGCTCGTTGACTGAGCTCAGGTGTCAGGCCGTGACGCGCGAGATGTCGTGGCGTTTGACAGTGGATCATGAGAGCGTACATTGCGGCTATATTACCCACCAAGCAGCTCCTGGTTCAAGCAGGAGTCACATCACCGGATTGCATCCCGGAGTGTTGGGATTGGATGCACCACCGCGTAACGAATTTCTCGCCACTGCTTCGACTTTGAGGAATCGCCTCGCTGCGCTAGGACGGGAGATGCCTGCGACTCATCACAGGATTTATGGTTGGGTCCACTCTTCGGACAAGTCTTGGTGGAGTCGTATGACGACATACGTCTTGAGCCGCTGGGGCGAGGAGTTGCATGCTTGCGGTTTGTATACCGCCGTTCGTGCCACCATATATGGCCTGCCCGTCAGTTTAAGACATTTCTGTGCTTTGTTCGAGTTGTATAATCCAGACTCGAACACTTTTCTGACCCGTCAGGGGGAGTTGGGCTTGACTCTTCATGAGATGCATGGGATTTCTGGCTTGACCATGGGGCAAATGTTATACCAGGAGTATTTCCCTTCCAGTCATGAGTTGAGTCAGCTGAAGGATCGCATGCCCGACCGTTATGAGACTCTATGGGATCTTACTTGCCATTACCATATTGCTTTGGCACAGTCCGAGCCTTTAGCCAAGAGGACGAAGGCCTCTGTGAGTCTGAAGCAGTTCGCGAACTATTTGTTCAAGAACTTGGAGAGCAGCTCTGGCGAGGATATTTGTGAGTTGGCCCCACTCACTCCTTCAGAGGTGAACCATCTACTGAAGAAGATTGATGCTCGTTCCTATACCACCAGCAGTTCTGAGGGTGGCTTTCCTGCGAAGACCAAGTTCAGGTCTTTTTTATGGCATGCGACCACACCGATTCAGCCGATGACTCTTCTCGCCGGCTTTCTTGCTATCTGGTTGAAGAAGTGCGTGGTTCCATACCAGTCTGGGGACACCTTGCCCTTGGAGGTACTTTTCCCAGCAGTTCAGCTCGCATATAAGAAGGAACTCTCACTTCTTCCGGTGATGGTGGCTAACATTCACCGAGGACTTCGGCAGCTTTCCAGTGCGTTCACACGGAAGGAGACCGATTTGCCAGGTCAGATTCCCACGCTTAAGGTAGAGTTTCCCTACGCTTATTTGATGGCCTGGTTCGTCCTCCACCGTCCGGACATGATGTCGGTGCCGAACGCTACAGATCACTCTGTCCCCCTGCTGCAGTTGCTTGAAAATGGTAGGTGGGAAGGCCGCGGGTTTTCTGATGTCCGACAGCAGCTGCAGGTCCACAAATGTTGGGCGTTCTCTACTTGCTTCCCGCAGTTCTCCGGCCGATACGGCGAGTGCTTGACAGACGATGAGAGGCCGAGAGAGAATCGGACCCACTTAGACATCGGCTGCTTCAATTGGCTGGTGAACATCAGGCCCGGCTATCTAACTTTCCGGGTGAAGAATGAGTGCTTCATAGAGCCATATCTACCCTGCCGATTTGCTCGCCAGTTTGGCTACGATCAGCTTTACATCGGGAATCCTCGCCAGCAGCTTCGGACCCATAGTGGTTTGGTGGACGGTCTTCGTGCATGGTTGTGGACCGTGACTGGCTGTACCGGTGCTAGGTTCAGCCTCCCGAGCATTGATCGGCAGTTGAATCTCACCTTCTTGAGCTGCAAGTGGTTATTAGCAGCCAACAAGACTATCCCTGTGAAGCCGATTGCGGAGCTAGAGGCCGAGGAAGCTTCTCGGGTTGATTCGCGCAGGATTCGGGAGAGGGCTCGATCACAGAGGACACAGAACAAGGCTCGCCGACTTGATGAAGAGGGCCATAGGTCATTCCATTCTACAGATGAGGCTTCCGGCGGAGATCCCGAAGATTGTGATGGCTCTTCTGAGCGAGGTTTGCTATTCATCTTTTCCTTCTACTTTCTAGCAATATTGAAACTGACTATAACTCCATGTTTCAGGGACTACAGCTGATCACGATGAAGAGTTCTTCCCTCCTCGTCGGGCGAGACCTTCGATCCCCACTGCTAGGCGGAAGAGGTTAGTCCGTAAGCTGCCTGCAACTTCCCGAGCTTCCGATACGGACTTAGCTGGTGATGATCCTGCCAGTGATGGAGGTAACAATTATCCTGAGAACTATTCCTCTGGTTATTCAGCGCATTGACTTACACTTCTCTCTCTCTACATAGGAGCACGTGAGGAGCATGAGATGAGTCCTGATCCAATCCCCATATCTCCCGATGAGTCTGATCCGCTACCCCCTGTAGAGAGGCCTACAGGGGTTGCTGACATTGGAGCGGCGGGCAATGTAGGACCCGATTCCGTGAATCAAGGTACATCTAACACTGACAACGTATTTCTTTAGATGATGCGCTAATGAATTTGTGTACCTTCTAACTGTCCTCCACCTCTTGTTCCTTCAGATAATTTGCAAGAGATGAACCTTGGAAATGAAGAGGCTAATGTACCTGTGAAAGGTAACTTGCTTCCATTAATTGTAGTCTCTTTACTTCTTTTTGGCACTTATATGCTCTTCTGTCAGAGTTCTCCATCGATGACTTCGACACGGGAAGCTTGTTTGCGGACACTCCTATGATGCGCTATATATATAGCTCACCTCAGATTGAGGATCAGCTACCTGGAGACATGTTTCCTGAGCCCGCCTTCGCTGAAAACCCTGAGGATGGTTCCTTTGAAGGTATGTGCTTCTTTCTGAGTTAATTATAGGACTAGCCAATTTTGACTAATGCAACTATAATGTAACGCCTCTGCGAATTCCGTTTTGGATCTGGCAGGAGCTTTTGTTGAGAAAGACCCTGTCGAGCCATCTGCGAGACCAACTCCGCCCGTTGATACATCTGCATCCGTTACACCTCCACTACCCCCAGCGGATCAAGGGGAAGAAGGTATAAGTTAACTCATTGAAGAGTGTTATTCCCTTTCTTTATTATTAAGATTTTTTGACGGACTTCTCCCTTTTTTGTGTAGGGCGTTCTTCTCGTCTTCATGTCTTAGTGAAGGAGTTGTTATCTGACGACGATCCTGACAAGGTCGTCATCTGCATAGACGTTCGTTCCTTCTTCTCCTTTGTGAATGCTATGATCGGCAAGCTCTTTCACGATGGACTTTCACTTCACCAGTTCAAACCTCTACTTAATTCCAGAATCAACTTGATAAGGGAAGCAGGATACCCAGATTTGGCGAAGGCCATAGTTGACGATATCGATTGCCTAGAGCATGAGCTTCAGATGTTTCGTGAGCTTCGAGATACCGGAGCCTCTTCCTTCATTGCTGCTGAGCTGGAGACTCATCTACAGTCACTGCGCGAGACTCAGCTTCTTGCTAGCCTTGAGGTTCAGGTGCAGCGAGACCGAGTAGCCCGGGTTGAGACCGGCCTTGCTACCAGATTATCTTCACTTGCCGAGCTCCGCTCTTCTATTACTTCTTGTAGGACCAAGATAGATCGGCTTAGAAAAGAACTCCGCGAAGAAGAGGAGACTTTTGGCATTCTTCAGATGACAGAAGCACATGACCAGCAGACCTGTACGGCTTTGTCCGATGAGTTGAAGTCCTTGAAGCAGAAGCTATCCGAGACAGAAGAGACTGCTGCGAAGACTTCGGCCGCCACTGAGGAGTCGATCAGGGCTGAGTTTATTCAAGCTTATGATGATAAGCTTTCTAAGCTCAGTCAGCAGATTTTTAGCCACGGGCTTGATGTTTGATTTTATCTGCTGTGTACTTTGACTTTTGACTCTTTTAGTGAATCTCCTTTTTATCTTTATTATGATTCGTCATTCCGTTTGAAATGATTGACCACAATACTTATAGGATTTTTGGCAAACCCTCAGCCATCAACGGGTTTGATATGCCTTTACCGACTACCGTTTGAGTCGGGCTAGCACGCGATTTGTTTAAATCCGCTCGCATGTAACGTTGCGCTCAGAGATTGAATTCTCTGAGACTTCGTGCTATGATGTCGAATACATAGACTTCGCCATTATTACGGGAATAGGCTACCCGGCGACACGTGTTAGGTGTTGGCTTTAGGATTTTTGGCCAACCCCCAGCCTCTAACGGATTTGATTAGCCTTTACCGACTACCGTTTGAGTCGGGCTAGCGTGCAGATTGTCTAAATCCGTTCCACACGTTACGTTAAGCTAAAAGAGTTAACTTTTTTAGTGCTACGACATTGAATACGTAGACTTCGTCTTTCTCCTGTGAAAAGACTAAACAGCAACGTGTGTTAGACGTTGACTTTAGGATTTTTGGCAAATCCTCAGCCTTCAACGGATTTGGTGTGCTCTTACCGACTACCGTTTGAGTCGGGCTTACGTGCGGATTGTTTTAATCCGTTCCGCATGTGACGTTGTGCTACAGGAATGAACTCCCTTAGACTTTGTGCTACAACTTTGAATATGTAGACTTTGCCATTGTCATGGGAATAGGCTACCCAGCAACGTGTGTTAGACGTTGGCTTATCCCTACTTAGGCTTCGGGATAAAGGTCCCCAGAGTCAGACTCTGGTATCTTTTTCTACGGGTAAAGATCAAACCGGCGACGCGTGTTAGGCCTCGACATATCCTTTCTTAGGATTCAGGATGAAATTCCCCATGCGTATGAGGCATGGATTTCGGTGTTATTAATAACAACCAGCCACAATGTTGAATATGCGGACGGGTGTTCTTTTTAACGGTTAAGAACTAACCGGCCGCGCGTGTTAGGCGCGGACTTATCCTTACTTAGGTTTCAGGATAAAATACCCCAGAATTGAACTCTGGTGTCTTTTTCTCCGGAGAAAGACTAACCGGCAGCGCGTGTTAGGCGCAGGCTTATCCCTGCTTAGGTTTCGGGATAAAATACCTAGAATGAATCCTAAATTGGTAAATTTTGGAAAAAGAGTGGGTGTGGGGAAGGAAGAATTTTATATTCTATTCCCCGAACAAGGAAGGAAGAATTTTATATTCTATTCCTTGATTCTGGAAAGGAAGAATTTTATATTCTATTTCCAGTGCAAGAAGGAAACTAGAAGTGGGATCTCCACTCCGAGAATCTGGAAGATACTGACAAACTTTCCTTTTATAGGATTGGTTATCAGATCGAAAGATGAGTTCTTCGTTTATCGAAGAGAAATTTCAACTTCAGTCACAACCATAAAAAGGTTGAGCCCAAGAGAAAAGAAATGGAGTTCTTTCGTTCATCGAAAGGGGACTCCGAACTGAGAGTGAACCTTTTCGGTGGACTCACTGTCAATTGAAATTGATCAGCGAGGGATTTTGGTGGTAAAATAAAATTGGGTTATCCTCTAGAATATTAAGTGTAATATTCTCCAAGGAACTTCCCGATAAATGAGTTGTCCTGAACGTACTAGGGATAGTACTTTTTCAAAAACTTCCCATTTATTGGCATTAATTGCCTGTTACCCTCTAAAGAAATTAAGCGATAAGCACCGTTTGAATAGACTGTGTCTATTACAAACGGTCCTTCCCACTTAGGTTCGAATTTACCTTTCTTCTTAGAGGTGAGGATTATTGGTCGGCGCGCAGCGAGGACCAAGTCTCCTTCTTTGAAGCTTCTTTGGCGAACCCTTTTGTCAAAAGCCCTGGATATCCTAGCCTGGTAAAACTCGATGTGTTGTTGAGCTTCCAAGCGCTTTTCGTCCAGCCTTTCGAGTTCCTCGAGACGCTTCTGATGCTGCTCTTCGGTCGTCATCTCCGTTGCGAGAGCGATCCGAAGGGAGGGGATTTGAATTTCTAACGGTAGCACAGCTTCGCATCCGTAGACCAACGAATATGGAGTAGCTCCCGTAGGTGTGCGTATGGTAGTGCGATAAGCCCAGAGTGCTTCTCCGAGTTTATCATCCCAATCCCGTTTGTTGGTTTTCACAAGCTTCGATAAGATCTTGATGATCGTCTTGTTGAAAGCCTCAGCTAATCCGTTAGCGGCAGGGTAATAAGGTGTTGACGAAACATCTTGGATCTTGAACTTGTCACAGAACCGGATGAAGGCGTTGCTTATGAATTGCGGACCGTTGTCATGAATGATCCGCCTCGGCACGCCATGTCGGTATATGACGTGATGCTTGATGAAGTTGATGACGTTGTTCGTCTTTACTTCTTTAAGCGGAACGGCTTCAGCCCACTTTGAAAAGTAGTCGGTGATAGCGAGGATGAATCGATCACCTTTTACTGAAGGAGGGAAGATAGGACCGACAATGTCCATACCCCATGTCTCGAATGGCCAAGACGTGGTTGACGTGTGTAATCGCTCCGGTGGTTGGTGCATATAGTTTGCATGTACTTGACAAGCGTGACATTCTCGAGCGTACTCAATCGCGTCACGAACCATTGTTGGCCAGAAATATCCCATTCTTCTGATTCGATCATACAGCTTGGGACCAGGCTGATGCGCACCGCATTCTCCTTCATGTGCTTCCTTAAGAACTTCTTTTGCTTCTTCATTCGAAAGGCATCGGAGAAGCAAGTCATCGTACCCCCGGCGATACAGCGTACGGGTCTCGGTATTGTAAAAGAACCGTGGTGCTCTTCGGCGGATAGATTCTTTTTCTTTTACATCCTCTGGCAAAATGCCATATTGGACGTAATCAATAATGGGAAAGCGCCAATCTCGGGACTCGGACCCGATTTGGGTTGAGTTCACCTCTTTAGCATTCTCGTTTTTATCATCCTCCTCTTCAATATCCATATCGTATATGGGTACGCAGAGTTGGTGTGATCTTACTGTGACTAGCAGTTCAGTTTCGGGCGGTTGCGCGAGTGATACTGCTAGTGCTGCCAGTGCATCTGCATAAGCGTTCTGAAGACGCGGGATGTATTCGATGTAAAATTCTTCAAAAGAATCTGCCACTCTGACGGTCTCTTGATGGTATGGAATCAGATCTGGGTTTCTGACTTCATATTCCCCACGAACTTGGTTGACAATTAGTTGAGAATCCCCAAAGGCTTCGAGATATTCGACCCCCAGCTCTTTGGCGAAACTGAGTCCTATGAGGAGTGCGTTATACTCGGCTACGTTGTTAGAGCATGGACTCGTCAGCGAATAAGCTCGAGGTATCACGTGCTTCCCTGGGGAAACTAAGACAACTCCAACTCCAGAGGTGACCTTAGGACATCCCGGAATCACTGCTTTATTGACTGCTCTCGAGGCACCATCAAAATATAACTGCCATACTTGTTGGTGTGATGTGGTATTAACCTCGTGGGTTTCATCTGGCAAGTCATCGTATACTTCCACTGTATCTGTTGTCGGGCTTGCCGCCAAGAGATCACAAATCGCCTGTCCTTTGACCGACTTCTGCTGTTTGAAGTGTAGATCATATTGGGACAAGAGAAGGGCCCACTTTGCCAACCGCCAATTCATCGAACCCGGTTGAGTCATGAACACCCGTACCGGATTAACATTAGCGATGACGTAAATCGTCTGGCCGACTAAGTAATGTCGCATCTTCTGCACCGCAAACACCAATGCAAGACATTCTTTCTCGATCATCGGGTATCGAGACTCGGCGCCTATCAAGGTCCGACTTAGATAATAGACAGCCTGTTCGTGACCATTATCATCGTCTTGTGCTAATAAAGCACTTATCGAATGGTTCATCGCCTTGATATAAATCAAGAACGGTTTACCTGATTTTGGTGCAACAAGAACAGGTGGATTCATTAGATATGCCTTGATATCTTCGAATGCCTTCTGGCAAGCATCGTCCCAAATAAACGATACGCCTTTCTTGTTTAGCTTCGAAAACGGTTGGCACTTCCCGGAAAGATTTGAAATGAATCTCCGGATATACGCTAAACGCCCTTGCAATCCTCTGAGTTCCCTTAGGTTCTTCGGGGGTTGCAATTCATTTATCGCCTTTACCTTGTCTGGGTCGATATGTATACCCTTGGTGGTAACGACGAATCCAAGGAATTTTCCGCTGGACATTCCGAGGAAGGATTTTGTGGGATTCATCTTCAGTTGATGACTCCGCATGAGATCAAACATTGTTCTCAAGTCTTTGATGTGGTCTTCCTTGCTGCGGCTTTTCACCACCAAATCATCAACGTAGCATTCAACTGTTTTCCTGAGGTGTTTCTGGAAAATCTTAGTCATCGCTCGCTGGTATGTGGCACCTGCATTCTTCAGACCGAATGGCATCACCGTGTAGCAGAAAATACCGAGGGGCGTTCTGAATGCCGTATGCTTTTCGTCATCCGGGTGCATCTTGATTTGATTATACCCCGAAAAGCCGTCCATGAAGGACATTCTTTCGAATCCGCACGTATTGTCGATAATGACGTCCGTGATTGGGAGAGGAAAATCATCTTTTGGACATGCTTCGTTCAGATTCCTGAAGTCGATGCAAATCCTGATTTTGCCGTTCTTCTTCATGACTGGAACGATATTGGCTAACCAGTCTGGATGTTGTTCTTCCCGGATAAACCCTGAGTCGATCAACTTTTTAACTTCAGCCTCGATGGCTTCCATGATCTGCGGACGAAACCGTCTTTGCTGTTGCTTGACAGGTTTGGCATCCGTCTTGATGTCGAGGCGGTGCATCGCCACATTGGGATCGAGCCCTGGCATGTCTTCGTAGTTCCAGGCGAAGACGTCGATATATTCTCTGATCAAGGCAATTAATTCCTCCTTTTCATCTGATGGAAGACTACCACTGATGAATATGGGCCTTGGATTGTCTTCATCACCCATATTGATTTGGACTACCTCGTCTTCGGTGGGTGGCTCTCTCTGTTCGAACCTATCACCATATTGCACGTTCAGGTGATGAACCCATGGGTCCTCCCACGTTTGCATTTGATCGTCATCCTCCATTGTAGATGGATCAGCCGTAGTCATGTTCGACATTAAGGCCTTGAATACTTCTCCCAAACTTGTGTCGGAATCTTCAGCTGAAGAATCTGGCAAATACCCGTCCTTAGCCTTGTTAGCAATTTGATCGATGATCTGCCAGCCACATTCGTCATCTGACGAAACGTAGCCTAAGCCCCTCTTGTGACGATAATAGCCCTCCGGTTTACCCTTCGGTACATATGCCGCTTTGACTGGGACACGGGAACCTCGATCGAAGTATAGACCTTCTCCGAGTGTGAAATCATATCCTTGTCTTTCCATGAGCTTGCGCGCTTCTGGACTGTACTTAGACAAATGCAAACCGGATTTGTCACTATTTTCATTTTCTCTTAGGAAATGATCTGGCACCGGACGACTTTCTCCTTTACCGAAGATCACTTCTTTTTGTCCCCCTATTTTGGCGGGAATAATTTGAGTTGTTCCGAAAGAGTGCTGGAGACGCTTCTTCGTTACATACGACGATCGGAGCGGCATACACAATTCGGGATTATCGTACAATCCCCTTATCACATCATCAAAAGACAAGGAGTACTCTAAACCATTATTTATTTCAGGTTCGGCAAGTTGCCAGTTACAACCGCCATCTGACGACTGTTCGTCGTCGAGATTGATTACAAAGGGTACAATGTCATTAAAAACAAAACCACCATTGTAATCGAATCCGGCTTCGGAATCAGCTTCTTCTCCGCTGTCCGTGCCTTGGACCGATGGTTCCGTGTCGGATTCATTACCATAAAGGAGAGAATCTGTGAAATAATTCTCATACCCTTTGAATGGTTGCTTATCCGCGACCACCGTCCTAACTCTTCCATCAGTGTCGACGTATTTCAAACACTGATGTAGAGTGGAGGGGACTATAACGTTACTATGGATCCAAGGCCGACCCAATAGTAAGTTATAGGATGTCTCAGCATCAATCACGTAGCACGTGACCTCCGTCTTTAAATCGCCCATTTGGCACTTTATCCGGATTTTACCCAAAGGTCTTGACCCGCTGGTGTTGAATCCGTATATGACTGTGCCTGTTGACGCCAACTTGCTGATTGGGATTCCCAGGCTGTGCATTAGGCGAAGCGGCATAATACTCACGGCGGAACCCGGATCTACTTGGATCCGGTTGACTTCGCTGGAGCCAATGTACCCGACGAAGTACAGGGGCCGATCGTGGTTTGAATTCTTCGTCTGCATATCCTCTTTGGTGAAGGTGATGCAGGGAATGTTCTTAGCTGCCACATTGCACTGTTGGGCTAGCGTATCCAGTTCTTCAGGAACTGGTTTGACCCTTGTGAGGAATGCTTCTGAATCTGCCAGGGCTTCCTGCAAGGCTTCTCTAGTCTCCTTGGATAACCGCAACAGCTCGTACAATGTTATCCGCGCTGGAATGTTAGCTAGCTGAGCCATAATGTCGAAGGCGCGAGGGTTTTTTGAACTCTCCGGTTTGTCTTTTCCAATCGGACGACTGAAACGAGACTGCTTCGGATTCTGTACCTCTTCGGGCCTCTTTTCCTTCTGTTTATCAACCGGTTGTCGTCGAACATCTTCAGCCGGTTTGGGAATTGGGATCACCCCCATCTCTGTGATAGTCTTGGGTGGTCCCTGTTTTGTCACCCCTAGCTTAGCTGCTTGTTCACTATGTGACGGATAGTTGAAGTGGTACTGATTCCCACTTCGGGTCGTAAAGACCTCATGTTCCTCGTCGGAGAGTGGAAAAGTGGTGATCCTTTCATCCTCTTCACCCGGGATAGCAGAGACTCCATAACAAGACTTCCCTTTCCCTTTGGACTTCTTCTTGGATGACGATCCAGCCCATTGTTCATCTCCGATTAGGTCGGGGTGCACCCAGAGAATTTCACCGTTTGGAGCTGTGTGCGGCACGAGTCCCTTTTGGCGCTGTCCGTGCGGATCGTCGTTCACCGTCTTCATCCCGACTTTGGTAACGCGCTTAGGCTCGAACCAATCTGTAGGCACCGATCCAAAACTGATGGACACTGCATTTGCTCCCACATTCTTGGCCGGTTTCGGAGTTATGACTCCTACATCGATCAAGGCCTGGATCTTGTCCTTGAGGTGGTAGCAGGACTTCGTAGGGTGGTGAACCGCTCTGTGATACGCGCAGTACCTCGGGTCTGTTACCTTGGTAGCCCCTTCATGATCCACAATCGCAGGCAGTTGGATTTTGTTGTTCTCCAACAGATATTTGAAGATGCCGGGAACTTCATCATCTTTGAAGGAGTAGACTTTAGGAAATCTTGGCTCCGAAGACTTTTGCTTCTGAGACCGCTGCTGCCAATGTGGCTGTGATTGCTGTGGAGCTCGCTGTTGTTGCTGCTGTTGCTGCTGTTGCTGAGGTTGCAATTGAAAGGTTTGATTAGCATCAACAGCATTAACCTGAGCTTTACCTTTTCCCTTCTGATTGAAGTTCTGCTTTGGAGGATTTGTAGCCGGTTGGCCTCTCTCCGCCTTCTTTCTCCTAAGGAACCGCTCAGCTTGCTCACCTCGGACCTTCAAGTCCTTCCATGTCTTGGACGGAGCTGTGCCCATTGCTTCCAAAACGTCCAGTGAGAGGTTGTTGTGGCAGGTTTGGAGGATGAACTCCTCGCTGATAGGGTCCCGACAATTCATCGCCTTATTCCGGAACCTTTTGACGAAGACCTCGACTAGTTCTCCGTCTTTCTGCTTTTCATCAAGCAACGACCCGATTGAGATTTCGGTGTCGTCGTCGAAGAAATTCGCGAGGAATTTCGACTCCATGTCATCCCAGCTGTTCATGCTTCCTGGCTTGAGGCGACGATACCAATCGAAGGCAGCTCCGCGAAGAGTGCCAACGAATGACCGTACCATCAGAGGCTCATTACCTGAGATGACTCCCAAGTGCGATTTGAAATAAATCAAATGCTGAGTTGGTGAACCCATCCCATTAAACGGCGTGAAGTTAATTAGACTAAACTTCGCCGGATATGGGATCGATTCCCATTCTCTTGGGTAAGGACAGGGAATGCCCGTCTTCTTAGTCTCTTGAGCAGAAATCAATGTGTTGATTTTGTTCTCGAGATTCTTAATTTTTAAGCTTTCACCTGTGTCTTCACTGGTATTATCATTACCACTCCCTGGATTGATGGGAGGGTTATTAGCATTGCGAGCTTCATTTGTGCCCTCCTCCTCCAGGTTATTCTGGTTGGGCTGACTTGGTTCGCCTTATTGGTGCCTCAATGCATGAAGTTGTTGGTCATGCATCTCTCTCATATTCTGCATGGCCATTTGCATCTCGAACCTAAAGGTTTCTTGTTGTTTGGCCATGGCATCTTCAAGCATCTTGGCCACCTGCTCCGCGCTTATCATGAGCGACTCACGGGGCTGTCCCTCACTGGACACTGTATTATCAGACGCCACTGCGGAGCCAGCATCTGATTCTTCATCTCCCGAAGGTACTCTTGTTCGGACTCTACCATACGTTGCGCGAATGATAGCCCCAGATTGTAAACGAGTCCTGGGTCGGGATGTTTCTGGAATCGTCTCGGGGTTATCCTGAGCCGTTGTTCCTGTGCTGGTCATGTTGGCGGTGACCCTTGAATGTTCACCGTCCTTGACCATCGTTCTTTTTCTTCGGAAACGCCTGGGCCTTGGCTTTGGCGCTTCATTGCTGAGTCTCTCAAACACGGAAACTCTTTCGGGGACTGTCTTTACACAATTGCATTCAGACAGTACTGCCCGAATGAGATTTGAACAAGGACATAGATTCCCGAATCTTCGAGGGCTCCTCTTTCTAGATTTGTTCGTACCCCCGGCACGATAGTACAGCTCATCTGTTTGGAGGTCAGAGCAAGCTATCGTGTGTTGGCACGATCTCTCAGGTATAACGTTGTCGTCATCAGATGACAGCGTTTCCTTCTGAGGAATAATTGTCTTTTTCGGGCTCTCGAGAGTTATACGCCTCGAAACGCGTCTTTGTGGACGTGAATCTTCAGCGGAATCTTGCACTTCTATGCGCAAAGTTGTGCGCTTGGGTGCCGCGGTTTGCTCCAAGTGTTGAGGGTTGCGGCGACCCCCAGCATGCCGTATTGGTTGGGACTTCTTCACTGGCCCCAGGCGTTCCTGAATTGGAGCTTTACCTCGTTCTTTCGGAAGTGGGCCGAGGCGCTCCAAAACTGATCTTCTCTTCTGGGATGGTCCTGCGGGATCTCCCAGGGTAGTTGCGGCAATCACCGGCCGTTTGGGTTGACTTGCCGACGTCCGAACTTTTGGAGGCTGCGGGTTTTGCTCCTTAGCCTGAACCGCTTCAGACTTTGGCCTCCAAATCTTGCGAGTAGGTGGCGGTTTTTTGACCACCTCCTTCTGTAGTTTGCGACGGGCTTCCTCAGCTTTGGCCCGTGCTTGCGCAGATAACGCGCGGCGCTTGCGGATGCGCTCCTCCAGCGTTGAGCGATTCCGTTTGACACGGACCCACTCCATTGTAGATGGTTTGGAGGAACCACCCTGCATTTGCTGTTGAGGCTGCTTGCCTCGTTTGTTCTTCAGGTCCGCGTGATAGCGGACCCCGTCAACGGACTCCATGGCCTTGGCGAATTGCTTCGCGAGGCGTTGACGTTGCCTCTGGCGGGCTCTCTTGGAGAGAGTCACCACGCCTTCAATGGCGGATTTGACCTTCTTTGAGGTCGGTAGGACTTCACCTAACGCAGCTTCGGCGTCGGTTGGGGTGAGGTCGTCGTTGGTGGCTTCAGCTTCATCACACCAACGGACTTTTCTCCTGGAGGAGAACTTCTGGAACTTCTTGGACTTGGGGGAGGCGGCAGATCCGGACGAGGACACGTACTCCTCGTATTTCTGCTGGTCGAATTCGTACTCGACCTCCTCCACCACCGGGATCGAGATCCGCGGCTGCGACACTCCAGCTTCGGCAGCGAAGCTGGTGGCTCCCACTGTGGTCGCCAGATTGTTCGTGCGGGAAATTGCGTTATTCTTCATTAATGATTCTGTTACAACTTTGACAACAACTTTATGCGTTTACAAAGAGATCCGGCCTTTTTATAAGATCCGGTTTACAACAAAATCAAAGTAAAGAAATAAAAATTACAACTTTCCTTGAACAAATCACGAGTTTCCTGTTTTACGGTCCCTCGCTTTGTGGGGTTCTTCGCCTGTGCCGGGGTTGAGTACCGTGGACCACCGCGCAATCTCGATCTGAATAGATCTACGTGGTATAACGGGTACTATCCCACCAAGGAGATAGTAGCCGAGAGGGATCGTTTCACCAAGGAAACGCTCGCTCTAATCTCGGGATCTAAGAGCCAAGCTTAGATCCGGAGTAGTGTCACGTAGATCTGGTCGTCCAAGCCTTCAAGCCTTCACAATCCGAGTTGAGGTCGCAATCCGGCAGAGTTTCGGCTCTTCAGAAGTTTTCAGAAAAAGTCCTCTCAAATGAACGAGTGCCAGGCCTATTTATAGGCACTCAAAACTGTGCCTTTGGCACAGAACTGTGCCTAGCCACCTCTGGGTGGCTCGGCCATAGCCGAGCCACCCAGGGGTGGCTCGGCCACCGAGCCACCCTAGGGTGGCTCGGTTTGGGCCGAGCCACCTTAGGGTGGTTCGGTTCGGGCCGAGTTCCCCCAGGTGCGCTGGTTTCGTCGTTTTCCGGTGTTTCCGGTTCTCCGTCGTTCGGATTTGATTCGGTTTCTGGAATTGACTTGATTCCAAATATGGCAGTTAATCCGTTTCTGAGTTCGAGTCTGGGATTGGTCCCGATTCGATCGTCATATCACCGAGTTCGTTCTTGTTTAGATGACTCGGTGATTCCCCGAAACGTTGGTTCGATTCCACGTGCGTACGTGTTCCATTGTTCGCGTGCCTTGTCGCCTCGACCCTTCGTTGATTCGTTCAGGTCTTGATTCGATTCCCCGAATCTTCATTTGGTAGTAGCTCCGCTTCGGTGTTTGAGTTCAAGTCCGTTTTGTTTGTTGGACGACTCGCTAACTTTCCGAACCGTTGGTTTGGTCCCGCACGCGAACGTATTCCGTTGCTTGCGTGCCTCGTCGCCTTGTCGCTCGAATGTCCGTTGTTTTGTCGAATCATCGTGCTGAGCTAAGCTAAGGGACCTATAGGCAATTTTATACGCCTACACTACTCAGACACTAAGTAGTGCAAATGGAAATCAACTAGAGGTAAAATATAAATTACCTAATGCACAAATATGTGTGCAAGGGACTTGTATACCAACTCCCTGTATTTTAGTTAAAAATTTATCCCAACATATAATTCTTGGGACTCCATTTTTACATACTATTATGCCTATTCATAAAATAGACACAAATGGTATTCGTGCTACATTTCAAGAAAAAGAAATTTTGCTTGAGTTTATTACAGACCCTCAAACTAAAATGTTAAATGAGGTAAAAAATATTATGCTCAAAGAAAATCAAATAAATTTTCTTAAAGAAGAAATAGTATTTGTTCAAGTTGAAGAACAAATTCAAAAGCAAAAAGACTTGATAAGTCAAATTGAAAATAAATTCAAACTCACTGTATGCAGTGATGTTCCTAATGCTTTTTGGAATAGGAAACAACATATTGTTTCTTTACCCTATATAGAGGGATTTAACGAGAAAAATATTCCTACAAAATCTCGTCCTTGTCAAATGAATCAAGAATATCTTGATTTATGTAAAAAAGAAATACAAACTCTTATAGAGAAAAAATTGATAAGGAAATCATATTCTCCTTGGAGCTGTACTGCATTTTATGTTAATAATGCAGCCGAAAGAGAACGTGGTGTTCCACGATTAGTTATCAATTATAAACCTTTAAATTCTGTCCTTAAATGGATAAGATATCCAATTCCTAATAAAAGGGATTTATTGAATCGCATTACTAATGCAAAAATATTTTCTAAGTTTGATTTAAAATCAGGCTACTGGCAAATCCAGATAGAAGAAAAAGATAAATACAAAACTGCCTTTGTTGTCCCTTTTGGACACTATGAATGGAATGTTATGCCATTTGGGCTTAAAAACGCCCCTTCTGAATTTCAAAATATTATGAATGATATTTTTATTCCTTATACGGATTTTATTTTATCTTATATAGATGATATCTTGATCTTTTCTAATAGTTTTGATCAGCATGTTAAACATTTAGAGACTTTTAGATCTCTAGCCATAAAAAATGGGTTAGCTATATCTGCCCCAAAAATGAAATTATTCCAAACTCAGATTAGATTTCTGGGTCATAATATTAATAAAGGAACCACTATTCCTATAGATAGGAGTATTGAGTTTGCGTCAAAATTCCCAGATGAAATAACTGATATAAAACAGTTACAACGATTTTTGGGAGCTTTAAATTATGTTGCAGATTATTATAAAGATCTAGCAAAAGATACTGTCCTTCTATATGATAGGCTTAAGAAAAATGCTAAGCCATGGACACAGCAACATACTGCTGCAGTAAGAAAAATTAAACTTAAAGTTAAAAACTTACCTTGTATTCATCTTGCAAATATTCATTGGTTTAAAATAGTTGGAACCGATGCGTCAAATATTGACTATGGAGGTATATTAAAACAAGTAGAACCCCAAACTAAAAAAGAACAATTGGTTCGTTTTACCTCTGGTAAATGGGATAAAGCCCAGTTTAATTATTCTACAATTAAAAAAGAAATGTTATCTATTTTAAAATGCTTCTCTAAATTTAGAGATGACATTCTGAATCAAGAATTTTTACTACGAATAGATTGTAGTTCTGCTAAAAGCATTATTGAAAAAGATGTCAAAAATCTTGTTTCTAAGCAAATATTTGCTAGATGGCAAGCAGAATTGGCTATGTATCAATTTAAAATTGATTATATTAAAGGTGACTATAATCATCTTCCAGATTTTCTAACTCGTGAATTTTTACAGGGTACAAATGAGACGGAGTAATCCCTCCTTTTCAGGGAGGGGGAGAGGAGGCCCTGGCCCAAATTCCAATTTTGACCTTATAGGTCAAGAAGAAGTTAATAGGAGTCATACTCCATCTCAACAGCCAGCATCTTGGCGTACTATTACGAAGAAGCATAACTCTTCACATTCTAAAGCCTTTTATAAAGGCGTACGAGATATCGTCGAGCAAGGAAATACTCCTGAACCTTTTACTAATATAGTAAAAGAAGAAACCAAATGGTTTGAAAAATCTCATACAGATATTGTTCTATATTTAGAACCTGAAGATGTTGCCTTAATGAAAGAACCAGAAACACTTCGGCAAAGATATCTTCATGATACATATTATCCGACTCTTTCTTTAAAACCAAGAGCATGGATACGGACTTTATTAAGTCAGAAAGGAATGGAAATAACCCATTTTTAGACTACAGAAAATCATTCTGTTCCTCCTGGATTTAGTAAATGCGTCATCAGAGAAATTATACTTCCTCATTGGGCAATAAACCCAAATGAAGAATTACCTTTGGTAAAGGTACAAAATTCAACAACAGTATATAAATTCAACTATTGGGACTATAAGCAAGCTTTCTTTGATCTGTTCTTATATCAGAACCCTAAGCAAAAGCATACGTGGCTTATTAAGCTATGTCCTGAAGCCCTTCAAAAGGGAGTCCCAAATTGGTTCTATAAATGGTGGGAAACTTATGGAATTGAAATTGCAATTATTCCCGAACCCATTCTGAAGCTATATTCTTCATGGGTAGATACCCATCCAAAGTTATCTCAAATGGATGAAAGCCAACTTATAGATGGCATGTGCTTTGCACATTTCTTTGCTGAAGTAGAGATTCCTTGGATCTGGAATTGGTCGCTTATATGTGACTGGACCCCATCTCATATTCCTATTCTTAAAAGAACATATCACTGTAGATGGTGGAATGGGATCTGTCTCGAGACAAAAGTGAAAGAATTAGAAGAAATTATTCAGAGAAATAAATCTCTAATGGAGTCTAATATGACTCACGAAGTCAAAAGGGAAAACCCTATGACTAAGATAGCAAATTTAATGAGGAGAAAATATCCTCAGAGTTCTGAAGCCGAAATTAAACAGAAATGTTTAGAATACTTTAAAAGGCAGTTCTTTGAGGCTTTTGATGAACCAGAGACTACTAGTCATGTTTCTTCAATGGAAGAAGATACACCTGGTTTGGATCATATCCAAGATGCCCAAAACCCTGAAGATATTTGGGCAGAAATATTCAATAATCCTCCAGACCTTAAAGGTAAAAACCCAGCTTTATAAGTAGACAAAATACTAGATTGAGCCTCGGGGAGCCGTCTAGCATCTCTTTTTAAAAAGCAGCTTTATAAAGCAGCTTTATTAAAGCTACTTTCCTTAAAGGAAATAATGATGACAGGTCGCCATCAACTTTTACTGTGTATATACGGCTGTCATTATAATTACGTTTGTGCGGGTCGCTTTCAAGAATAAGTGCGGGTCGCTTTCACTTTAATTAACTTGGCCACTTCTGCTGAGGCTTCGCGAAAGAGAATCTGAAATCGGCTATAAATATGGAGAGTGGCAGACGAGTTTGAGTGTGCTTGTATGTAAGAATAAAATCTAGAGTGCTGAGAGTTGTCTTCTAAAAAATCCTCTTGTAAAATATCTTCTCTTGTAATAAATTGTGGAGCTTAATAAAGATATAATCTTATCTATTGGCGGGCGTAAACTGTAAGTTTTTCGTTTTTTATTTCCTGTTAACTTTTGGTATCAGAGCCATGTTTTCATTCTATATGTCTGCTTAAATCTCTTTAACAGTATATCTTTTGATTATTAACTTGTAAGTATGTAGAATATTTATATGTTCTTTCTGTTCTCTTTTTAAGAGCTTAGTTTGCATGCTTATGGGACGTCACCCAAGTCGCGCTGTGTAAAACCCGTTGTTGCCGAGATGGCTGGTTAGGGTAGTGTAAGTCGTTGACAGACGTGTAAGCTTTCTGCTAGGTTGTTTTAAAGAGAAGAAAAAGAAAAATAAATACTCTACCTTCTTACTAGTTTAATAATTAAAAGATATATCTGTTGCAAGAGACCTTTATGTCGGACATAGCAGAATCTTCGGCTCGACCTTCCAATTATATTGGAATGAAAAAGGTCAAAAACGCCCAATTGACAGAATATGAAACTGATATTGAGTCCCTTAATAAGTGGACAATCCCTGATGTCCCTAATAGGGATATATACAAAATTGGATTCTTAGACTATAAGTCTTTGATAAATATAAAAACTTTGGAAAGGACTACTACAGTCGACAAAGAAGAACAAACTATCCAACTCTTAGGAGTTGCTGATGTAAATCCTTATATGGATAAATACAAGTATTTGCATATCGGTCTTATACAGATCGCCTTTCGTCCTTTGACGTTATCAGGCTTAAACGCCTCTTTATTGGTCTGCCTAAGAGACTCACGTTGTTTAAATTGGACCCAATCTTTAATGGGTATTATGGAGACCAGTTTATGTAATGGTCCAGTATATTTTAATGTATATCCAAATTTAAGCCTCTCATTAACAGATCCAAATATCTTAGAGGCTATTAGTCTTAATATAAAGACACATGGGTATAATTATACTCCTGGATCAGAAACAATTGCGATTATATACCGCATCCATTATAAAGTATTAAATACTTTAGCTCCTAAAGCTAAAAATCATTCGAAACCAGGTAAAACTATTTTGGTTGAATCAAATGCTCTATCTTCAAACGTAGCTGTTAATAGACAGATCAAATGGGATGAAATAAATTTCCCAGAAAATTGGGTTATACCCCATGCAATACAACCTTTACCTATTGTGAACCAAGATGTTGACCAAATTGTCCAAACCACCGATGGAGAGGTTGAAATAACATTTAATCCATCAAGAACTATCAGAATATCTGATGTGGCATCATCTGCCAGAAATTCTTTATTAAGATCTGGATCTTATAAAACCAGCTCAGTACAAGGGATTAATATATCCGATCTAAATATTCCTCATCCTTTATATAAGGATAAAAATTCTCCTCCTAATACGGAAATGAGTTTTAGAATGAAGTAATGAATTTTGAAAAAGGAAGTTATATAAGGGAAATTCTTAATACAGAATTTTACCTTGAAAAACATGATGATTTTCGAAAATGGTTTTTTAAAAATTTTTCCAAAAAAGACCAATTAAATTGGGTAGAGAAGTATTATATTGAACTTGAATATAAACAAGAAATTAAATTTTTTGTTCCATGGTTTTTAAAAAGATATGTTCTTAAACAGAATCAAAAAATAAGTGTTTTAGTAGACCACTTAAAACAGTGGAAAACATCTACGGGTAAGATAATTAGATCTATAAATCCACCAACAGACCCGATTCTTTTAAAAGATGTTCACCCCTCTACTATAGAGGCTATGGCTTTTATAAAGCCTAATGAGTTCAATGAAGAACATATGAAGGAACTAAGTAAAATAATTAAACAAAATAATTATACTAATATTTACTTAAAGACAATAGGAGAACAACTTATAAGAGTTGAAGAAGTTCTAGACAAATTAGTGTCTAAAATTACCGAGGTGATACCCTCTTTAAAAATTGTAAGTCAAACAAATCCTTCTCAAAGAAAGATAGAAAAAACAAATATAAAACCTCCTATTGATATCTCAGGATTTAAAAAAGATAGTGAATTAACTCCTGAAATTATAGAAAGTTTAGCAAGAAAGTTAACCAATGCTAAAATAAATACACTTGATACAGTGTTACAATCTACTTCTAATATAGAAGAAGATTCGTCTAATACAGACAGTTCTGACGATATATCGTCAACAGAAGTTCTTGCTGTAGAGAATAACTTTACAGAAATTAACAAAATTAAAGGCCATCCTAGAAAAAGACTGGAAAGGTACTATTATAAAAGACCTACACCAGCAGATGTTCTTTTTGAAGAAAATGATGCCTATCTACAGGCAGATTACAATGGTAGAAATATCTACGAATGTAATATAGATGGGTTATCTGACACCCAAATTAATTCGACTATACATCGAATGTTAATGTATGGAACCATTTGTAAACAAAATGGTAATAATGAACGAATGATAGCCTCGTTTATAACTTGTGGCTTTACTGGAATCCTTAAAGGATGGTGGGATAATTATTTATCTGCTGATGCTCGAAATGAAATATTGGGAGCAACAAAAATAGAAAATGGTATACAGCAAGAAGATGCTGTGTATACTCTTATGTTAGCTATAGCACACCATTTTACTGGCGCCTATCTTGATGAAGGTGAAAGAATAAGGACTTTATTACAAAATTTTAGATGTCCTTCTTTAACCCATTTTAGGTGGTATAAAGACACCTATCTAAGTAGAGTGATGTCTCTAGCAGATGCTAATAGTTCTCATTGGAAAGCTAAATTTATTGATGGCTTACCTACTTTATTTGCAGAAAAGGTTAGAAATAAAATTCGAGCAGAATATGGGGGATATATTCCCTATGACAACCTATCATATGGGTATTTGTCAAACGCCTGTATAAAAGAAGGCTTAGCTTTATGTAATGACTTAAAGCTTAAAAATCAATTAAAGTCTCAAAGACTTACCAAACGAAAAGAATTGGGAGAATTCTGTGAACAATTTGCTTATGATCAACCTTATAAGGTTGAAAAAGAAAGTATTCCTAATAAAGGAAAAACTAAGAAGTTCTTAAAGAAAAAGAAGAAAAAATTCTTTAAAGAAAGAGAAAAAGAAAAGCCTCATAAGGCTAAAAAGAAAGTTAAACAAGAAAAGAAAGAAATTCATTGTTATAAATGTGGCCGTATAGGGCACTATGCCAATCGCTGTTATATTAAAAAGAAAATAGATGCGATTGAAGATGAAGGTCTTAAAAAGACCCTATCAAATATCCTGATCAATAGTGATTCAGAAGACGAATCATATTCGTCTACTTCAGAATCTGAACATGAAAATTGTACATGCGCAATTAATAATTGCAATGATGAAACAAATTATTGGAAATCTATTGTTCAAATGAATGGACTTTCGATCAATATGATCAAATCCAATAAAGATAAAGAACTTTTATCGCAAGTTCTATCAGCTGATATTTCCTCTACTTTAAAAGAAGAGTTGTTAAAAAATTTGTCTAATAAAGACAAAACTCCTCAAATTGATAATGTATTTAAATTTTCTGAAGTACAAAGAAGAAGGCAAAATCTTGCTCATACTTCAAAAGATATATCTTTATCATCTCTTAATAAAGAGATACAAGACTTAAAAGTCGAAGTTAAAAAATTAAAACAAGAGAATAAATATATTCTCGCTAGATTTGATGAAGGTCATGAACTTGTTCAAAATAGTGAACAAGATGATCAAGAAAATATTGAAAATAATGAAGCAAATGCTCTTTTGCAAATATTGCAACAAGTTACCTCTCAAAAGTGGTATATCAATATTAACCTAATAGTTGAAGATCAATTTTATATATCAGATCTTATAGCTCTGGTAGATAGTGGTGCAGATTTAAACTGCATTAACGAGGGAATAATTCCTTCAAAGTTTTTTGAAAAAACTACTTGTTCGTGCGGGAAATTGCGTTATTCTTCATTAATGATTCTGTTAC
>BQKN01067413.1:0-19214 GCA_022839385.1 Asparagus kiusianus
TTGGTTTTTTGGTCATTTCTGTTGGGCTTTTTATCTGAGGTTTTGGGAGGCTATAAATACCCCATTGATCTCAGTTCTCATTGGAAATCCAAGAAGTTTTTAAACAAGAGTTTAACAAGGGTTTAAGTTTGGTTTAAGAAGCTTTTAAGCAATTGGAAGTTTGAGTTTGTAAAATCAATTTCACAAGAGCTTGAGGAGATCATCTATTGGTGTTTGGGCATCCAACTATTCTCCCTCTACCTCTTGATCTATTGAGAAGTTTTCTAAACTCTATTTCTAGCTTTACATCTATTTGTTTGATTATCATTTATTAAAGCTAGTTTTATATTGAGTTTAGTTGATTTGATTTTACTCATTGTTTACACACGCCCACTTGAGCCTATTGTATTTGCATACATTGTATATTTGGGTTGGTGAGAGTTGTAACAATTGAGTGTGAGCTTTCATCATATTCTCATCCATATTAGAGAACAATCATTTATTATAATTGTGCTTATTGTAAGAATCACTTTGTAATACACTTGTACACCGAGAGAACTGTGTGGTGAGAGTCGGGGATCATCCCAAGAGGAGTGGCGTCGGTTGACGAACCTAGGGAGAGGTTGTATCCGAGCACTTGAGGGAGACACGTCTAGTTCCAACACTTGAGAGGGTGTAGAGTAGGATTGCAAGAGTGTTGATTGTAGAGTTTTCAGTAAACTAGAAAACCATATTGTGAGGTGTAAACGTTGTTTGGGTAAACGTAGAAAACCCGGTTGTGATAGTGGAGATCTCCTTGAGGTGAGGAGCAGAGACGTAGGTTGTGGGGACCGAACTCCATAATCATATTGTTTGT
Source organism: Asparagus kiusianus (assembly GCA_022839385.1). Lineage (NCBI taxonomy): Eukaryota > Viridiplantae > Streptophyta > Magnoliopsida > Asparagales > Asparagaceae > Asparagus > Asparagus kiusianus. The sequence continues at coordinate 836 of BQKN01067413.1, forward strand.
TTGTGATTGCATTAACGCACTTATTTTTATATTCATATCTTATATCGCCTTTGTATATTGCTTGTTAATTATATTGTCCACTATCTAGTTTAGATTGTTTACCCTTGTGTTAATTATATATCCTTACATATATCCTATAGTATATCTCATTGCTAGGATATTTACCTTTGTTCATATTGCTCATTCTTGCTTATAACATATTGTATATCTATCTTGTAAAAATAACTTGTTAATTAGTTTAATTCGCATAAAATCGAATTAGATTAGCATAAGACCCTAATCACCCCCCCTCTAGGGTCTAACAATAACGCACTCCACCATCTCTACATAATGCCCATAGATTTTCGTATTGTGGATTTAAGTTTTGTTCAATCCAATTGTGTGCTTCAACTAATAGGGACTTAATTTTCTCCCTACAATGCTCATATACCAGTGTGTCGATCCTTACAATGCTCATATACCAGTGTGTCAACTGCACACCCGGCTTGCCATAATAGATTTTGTAAGATGACCTCTCCGTGTTTTTCTTAAAATTATCTCTTATATGTCTCAAACAATACTGGTGATGATGTGGTGCTCCAAACCCCTCGTGCAAGGTCCGTGGAATTCCTTTCATCCCGTTGAAGGTAATTGTTCTAGGACTTTAAACATTAGGGATAAATCTATAAATACACTGAAAAAATCACTTCCAACTTGATGTTTCCTCCACCTCAACAACTACGAAAGACAATGGAAGTAGCCCACTATTTGATCTACATAGGTCACAACTAAGAGCACTCCTTTGTACTTGCCATATAAATGTGTGCCATCAATGCTCAAGAGCGGACGACAAAATGAGTGGGTCAAAATGCCCAAAATACTCGCATGAACCTCTCCACTCCTGATGTGATCTCTTTAGACAATATTTTGTATTCGGTACCCGAATTTTCCCTCTTAATTGCTTCAAGATATTATGAAAGTAGTTCGTAAGATTTCTCTCAATCTCTAAATATTTTAGTCAACGCCTTTCTTCACGCATTATATGCTTTATATTTGGATATAGTTATTTTTCTCATATCATAAAATTATCTAACTTAGAGTAAGATCAATCTCCTGCCTTACTTCGGGCATAATTAGCTTCAAGATATAAGAGGAAGTTGCTGCCTTAGGATCAACATTGACAGTCGGATTGCAACATGTATAGAGTTCGCAATAATTAGAGATCATATATGGGCCATTAGATTTCTTTACTAACAGCTTCCTTAAGCTTCCATGGACACTTTGAATTTCTTTCGTCTTGAGCACTTGCATACTCTCCTTGAGCTTTCTCGTTAAAGTAGCACTTTACATGACAGTTGGTTGTATTAGTTTTCACCAGCTTGAATTTGACTCGATTCTTGATTGACCATTCACGTATAGCAAAAATAAACATTTCCTTATTCTCCAATAGATCCCCCTTTTTTTGAAAGTGATGTCCTCCAGTCGTTCGAAATTAGAACCAAGCTCAATGAACTCGGCTTGTGAGGCATTTATCCACTCCTTATTTTAAAACTCTTCCAGCAACTATTCTTCAAACTCCACATAATCGTTGTTTACACAAAATTCATCCATCCAACGGGTGTCCTAATCGTTTCCTCCAATTGCATATTGCATGCTATCAAGACTCTCATCTTCTTCAGTATCTTCATAATCACCATCTGCATCTACATCCTCATCCTCTTCTACAATAGAATCAACCAGTAAATTAACAGTAACATGACTTGAATAGTTGTGGAACATATCACTTGACGTTGCACAATAGGAAGATTGAGTTCATGTCATTGCACACCAGACATTTTCTAAGTGCATGGCACTTGGAGATGAAATGAATTCGCTCAAGTTATTTTCTAAGTCAAGCATGCAGGAGAACTCTCCAGGAGCATCTAAAACTTGGACAACACTGGATATTGGAATATTTTCAATGAACAACTTGAATGAAATTTGATTTTTCACAAGTTGTATCATGTCACTCAATTCTTGATCATTGGTTATCTCTACAACAATTGTTTTTTATTTATCAGACAATTATAGAAAATCATAGTGGGATACTTTGCATGATTAATTCTAGTGACTCTGTATATTCGCCCCATCATTCCATTAAAGTTGTAATTTTTAGATAACATGAACATTTTTCTAGATCCTCCCTCATATATAGGTATTTTATTCATTCCAACACCTAGTTTCTCATTAAATAAGCAAATAATCAATATTCAATTCGCCATTCAAACTGAAATATTAACATTCATCATGTGCAAATTATTTATATTATTACAAAATTAAATTTTACATATCTTATTTCTAGCTACTAGTTAAACTGTAGTTGAAAGACCCTCTATATCAATTTTAATCTATCACAATTTAACCATATCCTATTGTTTATCATAATTAATAAAATTATTCTCAATATGTAGTTATTTCCAAACTACAATTTATCTAAATAATAGAGAGAAATTATAAAAGATAAGAAAATTATACCTTGATGAAGTTCTAAAATTCGTAGGCGTCAGAGATGCTAGACGACGTTAGAGGTCAACAATGCCGGAGTGAACTTTAGGGAAGACCTCAATTTAGGTTTGATAGAATGGATTTGGAGAGAATAGGAGAGAGAAAATTAAGGGAGAAAGAAGTGATGTGGGAGAGAATCAATGGAATGGGGGGGGGGGGGAGATTGGGAGAGGGTTTATCAATTAAGGTTTAGAGAGGGAGAGAAATCGGGTGAGAGAGTTGTGCCCTAATTTTTGGGCATAGCTAGGGCCTAAATAGGCCTGACAAATCCACGGGACTACTAGTTTAGTGGATTTGCTGATCACGAGACACAAAGTCTCTGTCTATACCAGTGCTTTTTTAAAACTATTTAGAAAACTCACGGGACTAGTAGTCTTATGGATTTTCTAAGTCTTGTTTAGTGGCTGATTAGTGGCCACTAACACACGGGACTACTAGTCTCATATGCTTCGAAACACACTTTCAGCAAAACCGACCTCTTTTTCGCCAGCTTTGATGAGGTGGCCAAAAAGAGGTCGATTTTGCTAAATATTTAACAAAATGGTCGGTTTTGCTTAATATTTAGTAAAAGTGGATTATTATAAAAAAATCTTCGGGAAGAAAACAGTCCATTTTGCTAAAAGTGATTTTTTAATTACACGGGACTAGTAGTCATGTCTAATTAGTAGCTGCTAATCATATTTACAGCTATCCACAAAATGTACAGGACTAGTAGTCTTGTGCATTTCCTGGGCAGCTACGGAAGTTTCTTCTTAAAACAAGAGATTAGCGGTCCTGTGTTTTAAGCAGAAACTTTAGACTCGCCAAGGAAATGCACGAGACTACTAGTCCTATGCATTTCTTCAACACTTCTGGGCCAAAATCAAAATGCACAGGACTAGTAGTCTCATGCATTTCCTAGGCAGTTCTTATGCATGTTTTATGTTCATGTGTATTTCCTACAAAAATATTGCGACAATATCTAGTTTTGTGTATTTTCTGTATAAATCTAAAAACCATCTCATGTCGATACTTATTGTAATAAAGCAAACAAATTCCCACCACAAATCATACCACAAATTCATTTACAACTCCAAAAACCATCTCACATCGATACATATCATAATATATACATTCTCGTCACAACACACATATTAAAATTTCAAGTATACTTCACATACTACCTTAGTACATATTGGAATAAAGCCAATACACAAATAACATACTAACTAGGTTTGTTAAGTATATAACAATAATGATTAGTTTACATACATCCAAGAACTCTTTCGTTCCTCCTCTATCTTCATCCTCCTCCATCTCTACGATCCTGAACTTGAACGAGTTTTTATCCGGTTGCGTTTATGGTTGTGACGGTCCGACTTTATTGTCTGCATGTTGCGAAGGTCCGGCTTCATCATCGTTTCTGCTACGTCCTCATCTTCATCGTTGTGGTTGATGTGTGCATACGATATCCAAAGTGTCCTATTGTATGACATCTCATCCATCATGAAGATCTTCATGAGTTCAGCTTAAGGCTTGGCAAAGCCTCTGCGCTATCGATTGATATATCGATACATGTTGCTGTGTTTTGGGATACGTACATGCGAGAGATAATTCAAAAAATCAAAAATAGAAAATTACTATAAAATTCAAATTACAAAATCTAAAATTTTAAATTTAATTTTAAATTACCTGCTCGAGCAAATTTTATGCCATGATTTGCAATGGTTTCAACATTATCTATTTTTGCTACTTGTAATTAAGTTAAAAAATACATGTTAGCAATATTGAGGAATATTAAACAAAATGGACCTTAAATCAAAATCTAAAAATACTTACAAATTCTCTCTCATTTATAACCCAGGGCACGTAGGCCTTTTGTAACTCAATCAGTGATGTGGTCGCATGGATTATCCATTTTCGAGTTATCCCCCAATACCAAGTGTAGTAATCCGATTCCCAGGTGGTTAGGTCAATCTGCTCCACAATACAGAAATGCCTCTCATTCCATCTATCTATGTAATCTCGATGCTCATTTTCACAATCCTTCTAATGGCCTCCTTTCTTTGCCTTCCTCTCTAATTTTTCAACAAACTATGGAACATGTTGTGCACGACCGAATTGTCGAAGCACACAGTTCGTAGATGAATCCATATAATCTCAAAACATATAAGAGGAACTTTGGCTCTCCGTGTAACTGGGTATTCTCTGCATACCGGTGGTAGGCGATTGAGAAACTGAGTGTATGACACCCATTCCATCTAGAGAATATTTCACATATTATTTGCATATCGTTAAAACTAAATGACCTATAAGAGAAAAAGCTTATTTTTGTAGAAAAGATATCTAAAAAACCTTCATACGGTCGACCTTATTTCTGTAAAAATCTAATTGTCTAGCCGAGGTCTCATCATACCATTTTTGGACATTCCATGTGTGTTGTTTTCAAAATTTAGTAACAATAACGATAACTTTAATTATATTTGCTACATTTAAAAATAGATATATTCATCCAAGTGGAATTTGTCCATCTAATTGTATGTGAACACATAGTATCAGCTTCAAATAAAGTCTCTCCCATGCCCAAACTTGCAATAATGTTAGACACTCTTTGAAGTCACTGTTTGCATGAATGCCACCATGGACATTTCTTTGTACATATACGCTAAAATGGCACTACCCAACGATAATGTACTGCATGCATCCAAGTCCTCGAGGAGTGGTAACCACCTAGCATGTTCATGTAACACATTACAATTTATTAAAAGAATCTAATTCAATTAAATACAGATTCAAAATACAAATACACATACCTCGTATGCACTTTAGCTTTACTCTAATAGGTAAATAATATCGAACTGATCATGTGCATAATATATGCACATGCATATTGCTCAATCAATATCTGTGGTGTATCAATAGGCAATGTCTCTGAGAAGGCCTCTTTTAACCATTTCAATCTAATATTCCCTCCAGGCATTGACTCCGGAGCTATACCTAACAGCTGCTCACATTTGGTCTACCATATAGCTCTATCACTGCCAGTAACACAATGACCATCTATGCGGAGACCGAGTATAATAGATACATCTTGTAGAGTAATGGTCGACTCTCCCATTTAGAAGTGGAATGTGTTAGTCTTCGGTCTCTGTCTATCTATCAAAACGGTGAGTAGGGGCCAACCTAGCTTCATCCAATGGAGCTTTAAACTTGTCAAGAAATCGGCCGGTCCTACAGCTGTAATGATACGCTCATCCTCTAGTCACCAACGATTATGGCCATAGTTATGATCAACCATGATGATATTCGAGCCGCTCTATAGAGCAAGAAATAGCTTATAAGAATATAATATTGCAATAATAAAAAAATTAACAATATGTAATATGTACTGAACAAATTAATTACATCTGTAAATGATATAATATTTGAACGGTGTTGAGACTAGTCATATAGGATCTCATCACTAACTGGCCCGGGTAGCATAGTGTAGATACCTACACATATAATTATTAAACATATTAATAAAACTATATACTAATTACATTTCTTTATTAACATATATTAAAATTAGTAATCTTATTTATTACCAATTAATTGGTATCTATTGGGTCTAGATGGACAATGGGGTCGAGTATGTCCCGGTTGTTTGCAAAGACTACATTTATTATGCTTCACAACTCCTTCTCGTCCTTGATCCATGGTTCCCTTAATTCGCATAGATCGTGGCTAGCCTACTTGTTTCTTGTATTGAGGTGGAATTAGACATAGTGCATTATCTTCAAGCCAATACCGAATATCATTGGGAGGATGAAAACTCTCCTTATATAACTTTCGGTAGTTAATTGTTAAATACCATGGTGAACAATACCGATTATAGGGAATTCTAGCACCTCCCACTTGATTGGAAGAAGCTGCTAGAACATGTGTGCAAGGTACTTTTTGGAGTTGTGGTATGTTACAAGTGGAAGTGCAATCAATATCAAACAGTTAATGGTGTAAGTACCGTCACAATCCTGTACTTGCCATTTGTTGTCACTGAATACAATTATTTGACATGATATTGCGGTCATAATTCTTTTATGCAAAATGGTCTCATTTTTTGGTGTGTAATGTGTCATTCAGTCTACGCCATCACCAACGTTTTTTTTTGTTGAAGTATGCATTTAACCCATAGAATGTTCTCGCAACCAAGGATTGTATTGTCATAGCTCGTGATCCCTTTAGTATGCTGTTAACGCTCTCAGAGTAATTAGCTGTGATCATGCAAAATCGCACCCCATCATCTTTACATAATATCCATCAATGGTTGAATTGATGCTTCAAATTATTTTTAATCTAGTTATGCGCGTTTACTGACAAAGACTTGATTTTCTCCCTACAATGTTCATGCACTAATGTGTCGGTTACACACCCAGCTTGCTACAAAAGATTTTGTAAATTAACCTTACCATGTTTTTTCTTGAAATTATCTTTGATGTGCCTTAAACAATATTGATGGTGATGTGGTGCAACCAAAACCCTCATGCAACGCCCTTATAATTCCTTTCATCCTGTCTGAGATAAGAGTAATTGTTTTTGGCATTTGGATACTTGGAATTAGCCTGTATATATGTTCAAAGAACCACTTCCAACTCGATGTATCCTATACCTCCACGACTATAAATGCTAAACGAAATAAACCGTCATTTGCATCTATACCTGTTATCAAAAGAAGCATGCCTTTGTACTTGCCATATAAATGTTTGTCGTCAATGCTCAATAACGAGCGACAAAAAGTAAAACCCTTGATAGCATGACCAAATGCCAAAAATACTCTAGTGAACCTCTCCACCCCCGGTACGATCTCTTCGGACATTGTTTCATATTCACTTCCCGGATTATTTCGCTTGATTGCTTCAAAATATTATGGAAGTAATTCATAAGATTTCTCCTAATCTTCTAGACAACACTTTCTTCCTTGCATCATATGACTTATATTTAGATATCTTAGTGCCCCGCATGTCATATACTCTTTGAAATATCTGACCTAGATTTAAATCAAGTTTTGCCCTCACTTCAGGCATAATTAGCTTACATATATAAGAGGAAGATGCCACCTTATGATCAACATTCACCGACGGATTGCAACATGTATGAAGTCTGTGGTATCTAGAGATTACAAATTGTCCATTTGATGATTTTCTCATAGCTGCATTCAACAACCAAGGAAATTTCGCGTTTCTCTCATCCTGCTCACTTGCATGCTCTACTTGAATCTTCTTGTTGAAGTAACACTTTATTTGGTAGTTTGTTGCATTAGATTTTACTGACTTGAATTTGACCTAATTCTTGATGGCCCATTCTCAGATTGCATAGGTCAACGCCTCCTTGTGCTCAAATAGATCTCCTTTTTTAAAGGTGAAGTCCTCATACTGTTAAAAATTTGAACCAACATCAATAAATTCAGCTTGGGAGGTATTTATCTGTAAAACCCCGAAATCTTTTTATAATGAAATATGTGAATTAATAGTAATAAATATTTCTTTTGTGATAAATAATCATATATATATATGATGTACATGTTTATCAGTGTTTGGGAACCCATTAAGTAATTATATGTGAGAGGAATCGAGTTATATGACCAGCCTATGAATTTCCTCCCAGCAGGCATTTTTGGGCGACACGGTCGACCACGTCGATCGACCATGGCGGTCGACCGCATCGGTTGACCGATCAGCGGTCAGAGAGTTTTTCAGGTTCGGGTTCAAACGGGTTTCGGGTCGGGTTTGTGGTTTGGTATATAGGCTAATAACCCGAGAGAACCCCATTTTCTGATCTGAAATCAAAACCCTAGCCCCCCTCTCTTCCCTAGAATGCTAACTCTCTTTGCTTGGTGATTTGGGAGGAGTTCTTAAGGATTTTCAGCAGGATTGTAGGATTTCAGCGAAGGGGATCAACCTCCTGCAGATCTAGGGATTCATTTCTCACCAGAGGCGAGTAACTTCTCACCCAACTCCACCCCCTTTTGTTTTCATGTCAAAACTTGAGTTTTTGTTTGGTTTTATGGAGCCAAATTCGTATTTTTGAATAGCTAATAAATCATTAGGGCATATACTATGAGATTCAGGTTTTCTTTATCCTTAAAAGCTCACCAATGAATTTCATGATAGAGATCTAGATCTGAATACGTTTTAAAAGGAGAAAATTTCTGTTTTATTATTTTAACTATACATAGATCATGTTTTATTATGTTTGGGATCTTGGTAATGATTTCTAAATGTGTAAGCTTTTCTTGATTTATCTGTTATATGACAATTTAAATATGCTATGTTGTTGCTTAACTCAAGAGAGAAAAGAAAATTTTCAAGTTTCAGCTGACAGAAAACCCAGATCTGGGTTCTGTCTATCTCGCGGTCGACTGCATCGGTCGACCACTGGGCTCGCAGCAAGGGCAGAGCCTGTCTGCTCTCTGCGCGGTCGACCTGGGAGGTCGACTGCGACATCTTGGCGGTCGACCGCACCGGTCGACCGTAAATGTCTCTGCTGAACAGTGAGGTTCGTATCCGTATGCGGTCGACCGGGTCGGTCGACCGCCGCCCAGTTTCGTGCACTGTTAGTTTTGCTGTATGTTTCATGTGTTCGGGGGTTTTGCCTCGATTATCTAATACTAGTTTTGGTTTTTGCCATATATCTGTGCATGATAGGTGACTTGAGAGTACCAAATTTAGAATCACATGCCGAGAAGAGTGTGAAACTTGTACAAATATTTCTTTTCACATATCTCCTCAATAATTGCCATTTGGTCCAGGTATCGGGCAAAAACTATATTATTTCAGTCCTCGTGTTGGACTATAATCCATTAAAGTCCTTGCGTTTGACTATAATCCATTTCAGACCTCGTGTGGACATTTACCCACTTGACCATGTGTTGACCATGTGTTTGTTCGCGTGAAAAATCGTTGCTTTTTTCATTGATTCCATTGCACACTCTTGTAACAGTTTATCTATTACAAAGATCCGGTCTTTTTATAAGATCCGGTTACAATGAAAATCAAAACAAAGAAATAAAAATTACAACTTTTCTCTTGTTTACCGAACAAATCACGAACTCCTGTTTTGCGGTCGCTCGCTTGCGTGGGTTGTTTGCCTGCGCCGGGGGTTTATCCGTTGACCACCGCGAGATCTAGATCCGGTCGGATCTACGCAGTACGATGAGTATTATTTCGCCAAGGAAATAATAGCCGGGGGGATTAATTCACCAAGGAAATAATCGCCCTAATCTCGGGATCAAAGACCAAGCTTTGATCCAGAGGAAAACTACATAGATCTGAGATCCGATCCTCTCGAACTCTTGCCTTATTTGGCGTTGACGATCACCGAGCACCGGATCTGGAGGTCCAAGTCTTCAAAGTCTTAAAGCTCCAATCTTTTTAAGTTTTGAGATCTGAATTTGGCAGAGCTTCGACTCCAATTTTTCCAACCCCTGAAAATGAACCACCCCTCTCCTATTTATAGCCAAGCGTCACTGTGCCCGTGTGCACGTGTGGCCGACACATAGGTGGCCGGCCACCTCAAGGTGGCTCGGTGGCTCGGTGGCCATGCCGAGCCACCCTGGGGTGGCTCGGCCACCGAGCCACCTCAGGGTGGCTCGGCTTGGGCCGAGCCACCTTGAGGTGGCTCGGTTTCGGCCGAGCCCCTCCGGGTGTTTGGGTTCCGTCGTTCGGTTGTTGTATCTGCTTTGTCCGTGATTCGGTTATGTGGTTGATTGGTCTGGAATCGATTCGTTGACTTGATTCCTGATTTGGTAGTAAATCCACTTCTGAGTTCGAGTCCGAAATTGATCTTGATTCGATCGCGATTCGTCCGAGTCCGCTCTTGGTTGGATGACTCGTTGATTCTTCAACCCGTTGGCTTGATTCCGCACGCGAGTGGATTCATTCCATTGTTTACGTGCGGTTCGTCAGCTTTGTAGCCTCGTTAACCCGCTTCGTCGCGTATCATCCGGCTTCGGTGTTGCGGACTAACGGTCGTGCTTGGATACGTCACCCGATGGTCGGTTTTGTCGAATCGACGTCGTCGAGCTGTGTTAAGGGACCTATAGGCAGTTTTATACGCCTACAGATACCCCCTCCAAAGTATTTCAGTCTCGTTCTTTTATAGAAGAGTCTGGAATACTTTGGATGTGATTGTCCCAACCTTCAGTCGGTGTAATGGGACTTTGGAATGGCTTCTGTTCTGGATTCCTTCAATTCCTTCAGGCTATTCGGTGCTTTGTCGAATGTCTGTAAGGATTCCGGTGCTGCATTTATTGTCTGACCGTCTGTCGGAACTTTGAATTTGAAGTCGGTTCTTGATTTCTTGCCTTTTTTAGCTCGAGTTTGCTACTTCAACACAGAACTAACCATCGGTCGTTGGTGTCGAATCTTCATTACAACGCGTTGTCCGGCGTTTGACATAGTTTATACTCGTACATCTGCTGGAGTATACACAGTTTAAGCTCTTAAGGAATTGGAGCGTGGCAGATACTTGAGTCACGAGACCAATTTATAAAATTGATGCGTCAATGACTCGTATTCATAGAATTTTTGGCAAATTCTCAGCCATCAACGGATTTGATAAGCCTTTACCGACTACCGTTTGAGTCGGGCTAGCATGCAGATTGTCTAAATCCGTTCCGCATGTAACGTTAAGCTAAAAGAGTTAACCCTTTTAGTGCTACGATATTGAATACGTAGACTTCGTCTTTCTCCTGTGAAAAGACTAAACAGCAACGTGTATGAGACGTTGACTTAGGATTTTTGGCAAATCCTCAGCCTTCAACGGATTTGACGTGCTCTTACCGATTACCGTTTGAATCGGGCTTACATGCGGATTCTTTTAGTCCGTTCCGCATGTGACGTTGTGCTAAAGGAATGAACTCCCTTAGACTTTGTGCTATGATGTTGAATACATAGACTTTACCATTTGTTACGGGAATAGGTTACCCGGCGACGCGTGTTAGGCGTTGACTTTAGGATTTTTTGGCTAACCCCCAGCCTTCAACGGATTTGATTAGCCTTTACCGACTACCGTTTGAGTCAGGCTAGCATGCGGATTGTCTAAATCCGTTCCGCATGTAACGTTGCGCTAAAGGAATGAACTCCCTTAGACTTTGTGCTACGACTTTGAATACGTAGACTTCGCTATCGTTACGGGAATAGGCTACCCGGCAACATGTATTAAACGCTGACTTATCCCTACTTAGGCTTCGGGATAAAATACCCCAGAATCGAGTTCTGGTGTCTCTTTCTACGGAAAAAGACTAAACCGGCGATGCGTGTTTGGCGTCGGCATAACCTTTCTTAGGATTCAGGATGGAATTCCCCATGCGTGTAAGGCATGGATTTTGGTGTTATTAATAACAACCTGCCACAATGTTGAATATGTGGACGAGTGTTCTTTTTAACGGTTAAGAACTAACCGGCAGCGCTGGTTAGGCGCAGACTTATCCCTTCTTAGGTTTCAGGATAAAATACCCCAGAATCGAACTCTGGTGTCTTCTTCTACGGAGAAAGACTAAACTGGCAGCGCGTGTTAGGCGCAGACTTATTCCTGCTTAGGATTTGGGATAAACTTCCTAGAATGAATCCGAAATTCTTGGAAAATGATTGGTGTGGGAAGGAAGAATTTTATATTCTATTCCCCAAACAAAGAAGGAAAGGAAACTCGAGGTAGGATCTCCACCCCCAGAATCCGGAAAGGTGAAACTAAGAGTGGGATCTCCACTCCGAGAATAAAAAAGAATCGGATAACCCTAACTGTCGGAAGGTTTGATTACCAAACTAAAGATGAATTTCTCGTTTATCGAGAATGAATTGTGGTTTTGGTCCTAACTGTATGAAGGTTTGACCAAACGGGAGCTTGAGATGACCCTAACTGTAGGAAGGTTTGATCACTCGATTTGAAAGCGGACCTCTCGTTCATTGGAGGAATCGAGAGGGGATTTTGGTTGTGGTCCTAACTGTAGGAAGGTTTGACCAAACAGGGGGTTTAAAACGATCCTAACTGTAAGAAGGTTTGATCGCTCGATTTGTGGGCCTCTCGTTCTTTGAAGGAATCGAGAGGGGATTTTGGTTTTGGTCCTAACTGTAGGAAGGTTTGACCAAGTGGAAAGTGAGAGTGAGAGTACAAATCACTGTAGGAATGTTGATTCGTACAAATCACTCAAAGGGGGTTCCTGATGTTAAGTGATAAAGACTTAACAAAAAGGGGGCTTTGACCATTCGTCAATGATTGATAGATCAGAATTGTAAGCATTATATCCGGACTCTAACAATGAAAGTGTTGAGTGCACGAACATAGCGGAAGTTTGAATGGATTAAACAGGAAAGAACTTTGGTGGTCCCGTCGTCAATTAGTTTGATCGGTTGGGGATTCTGTGGTGGAGACTATGAGTCGTCAAACACCAATGAGAGTTTTGTGAGGGAAAATTGATCCAATGAAGTGATCGGATTTCATCTCAGCAAAAGAGTGTTCGGAAATTAGGAGTTTAGTATTTATCACTTTATTCATCATGACCGGGTTATCCCTAAGAATATTACATTTAACATTCTTCCGGGAACTTCCCGTTACATGAATTATCCACCCCCAGCTTTCTTTGCAAAACTAGGTGTATCATTGTATTGGCTGCACGATCGGGTTATCCTTAAGAATACCACGCATGGCACTCTCCAGGAACTTCCCGTGGAAGAAAGGAAATAGTTTAGACTCATACACCTATTGGAGTATCAGGGAGCAGTTTAACCTCTTATACCGGTCGGAGGATTGAGAAGCAGTTTATACTCGTATACTCTTCGGAGTGTCAGGAAGCAGTTTATACTCTTATACCGGTCGGAGTTGGCCGTTCTCAACTGGCTTACCCTAGCGTTATGACGCCGGCTTCAACCAAGGTTTGGATGCTATTCTTGAGTGTAAAGCATGCCTTGGTTGGATGAAGGATCCTCCTGTGATATGCGTAGTATTTTGGATCCGCAGTATTTTCAGCTTCCTCCTGATTCGTGATGGGCGGGAGCTTGATCTTGTTGTTTTCAAGGAGGGATTCGAAGATGGCTGGAACGTCTTCGTCCTTGAAGGAATACTCTTTTTGGAGTTTCGGGCCCGAGATCTTTTGTTGTCTCCGGGATTGCTGTTGCGAAGTTTGATTAGCATCAACAGCCCCTGCAGTTGTCTTGCCCTTACCACGGGAGACGAAGTTCGAATTCGGAGGATTAGTCGTTGATTGACTCCTCTCGACCCTCTTCCTTCGGAGGAAACGTTCGGCTTGTTCACTGCGCACCTTCAAGTCTTTCCAAGTGTTGGATGGTGCTGTTCCCATTGCTTCCAACACGTCCAATGCGAGGTTGTTGTGGCAAGTCTGGAGAATGAACTCCTCAGTGATCGGGTCCCGACAGTTCATTGCTTTGTTCCGGAACCTCTTGACGAAGGTATCGACCAATTCCCCGTCCTTTTGTTTCTCGTCGAGCAACGTTCCGATGGATATCTCGGTGTCGTCGTCGAAGAAGTTAGCGAGGAATTTTGTCTCCATGTCGTCCCAGCTATTCACGCTTCCTGGCTTGAGGTGACGATACCAATCGAAGGCGGCTCCACGAAGAGTACCAACGAAGGACCGTATCATCAGAGGCTCATTACCAGAGATAACACCCAAATGCGATTTGAAATAAATCAAATGCTGAGTGGGGGAACCTTTCCCATCGAACGGCGTGAAGTTGATTAGACTAAACTTCGCCGGATAGGGGATTGATTCCCACTCTCTTGGGTATGGACAAGGAATGCCCGTCTTCTTCGTCTCTTGAGCAGAAATCAATGTATTGATTTTGCTCTCGAGGTTTTTAATTTTCAGGCTTTCACCTGTGTCTTCGTCAGCACGATTCTGAGGTGGAACCGTGGTGTTGTGACTAGCATCCTCATTGCCACCCCCTGCATTAATAGGAGGATCATTGGCATTGCGAGTTTCATTTGCACCTGTGTCCTCATTTTCCAGATTGTTCTGGTTACGACGACTTGGTTCGCCTTGTTGGTTCCTCAATGCCTGGATTTGTTGGTCATGCATCTCTCTCATGGTCTGCATGGCCATCTGCATCTCGAGCCTGAAGCTCTCCTGTTGTTTGGCCATGGCTTCCTCGAGCATCTTAGCCACTTGTTCCGTGCTTATCATCAGCGACTCGCGGGGTTCCCCCTCACTGGACACTGTATTATCTGATGCGACCGCAGAGCAGGTATCCGACTCTTCACCTTCTGAAGGTAGTTTTGTCCGAACCCTACCATAAGTTCCTCGTGCGATGGCTCCAGACTGCAGACGGGTTAGACGCCGGGATGCTTTCAGAATCGACTCGAGATTATCCCGTGTCGATGTCCTTTTGCTGGTTATGTTAGAGGTGACCCTCGGAAATTCTCCATCTTCAACCGCTATTCTTCTTCGTCGGAAACGCCTAGACCTTTGCTTTGGCATTTCAGTGCTGAGTCTTTCGAACACCGAAACTCTCTCGGGGACTACCTTGATGCAGTCGCATTCAGACAGTACCGCCCGAATGAGCTTTGAACAAGGGCACTGAGTTTCCAGCCTTCGAGGACTCCTCTTTCTGGCTTTGCTCGTACCCCCAGCACGATAGTACAGCTCGTCCGTTTGAAAGTCGGAGCAACCTATCGTGTGTTGGCACGATTCCTCAGGTATAACGCAATCATCATCAGACGATAACGTTTCCTTCTGGGAGCGAACTACCTTCTTCGGGCTTTCAAGAGTCACGCGTCTCGATACACGCCTTTATGGGCGTGAATTCTCAACAGGCTCCTGAACTTCAATACGCAGCGTAGTGCGCTTGGTTGCCCTGATTTCCTCGTCATGTTGGGGGTTGCGGCGACCCCCAGCGTGTTGAATCGTTCGGGGCTTTTTCATTGGGCCCAAACGTTCTTGAACTGGAACTTTGCATCGTCCATCGGGAAGTGGGCCGAGGCGCTCCAAAACTGACTTCTTTCTCCTGGATGATTCTGTGTGACCTCCCGGAGTAGCCATGGGAATTGTCGGCGACTTCGTTTGGTTCACCGAAGGTTGAACCTGATTCGAAGGCTGCAAAGGTTGCTCTTTGACCTGAATCGTCACTTCGGACTTGGGCCTCCAGACTTTGCGGGTTGGTGGCGGCTTGCTTGCCACTTCCTTCTGCAGCTTCCTACGGGCTTCTTGGACTTGAGCCCGTGCCTACGCTGACATCACGCGGCGCTTGCGAATGCGCTCTTCTAATGTCGAACGGTTCCGTTTAACGCGGAACCATTCGTTGGTTGGCGGCTTGGAGGAGCTGCCACTCATCATTTGTTGAGGCTGTTTGCCTCTCTTGTTCTTCAGATCCGTGTTGTAGCGGATCCCGTCAACTGACTCCATGGCCTTTGCGAATTGCTTCGCAAGGCATTGACGTTGCCTTTGGCGGGCTCTCTTCGAGAGAGTCACCACGCCCTCTGCGGCGGCAGGGTTGGCCAGAGCAGATCCGACCTGGTTGGGAATTGGAGGGATCTCACCCGATGCGACTTTGGCATCCAACGGGGTAAGATCTTCGTTGGTATTTTTAACGTCTTCATACCAACGAGTTTTTCTCCTGGAGGTGGACTTGTTGGACTTGCGAAGGGAGGTAGATCCGGACGCGAATGACTGATACTCCTTGAACTTTTGTTGGTCGAATTCATACTCGACCTCCTCCTCGACCGGGATCGGGATCCGCGGCTGCGACGCAACGATCTCGGCAGCGAGATCGGTGGCTCCCACTGTGGTCGCCAGATTGTTCGCGGGAAAAATCGTTGCTTTCTTCATTGATTCCATTGCACACTCTTGTAACAGTTTATCGATTACAAAGATCCGGTCTTTTTATAAGATCCGGTTACAATGAAAATCAAAACAAAGAAATAAAAATTACAACTTTTTTCTTGTTTACCGAACAAATCATGAACTCCTGTTTTGCGATCGCTCGCTTGCGTGGGTTGTTTGCCTGCGCCGGGGGTTTATCCGTTGACCACCGCGAGATCTAGATCCGGTCGGATCTACGCAGTACGACGGGTATTATTTCACCAAGGAAATAATAGCCGGGGGGATTAATTCACCAAGGAAATAATCGTCCTAATCTCGGGATCAAAGACCAAGCTTTGATCCGGAGGAAAACTACGTAGATCTGAGATCCGATCCTCTCGAACTCTTGCCTTATTTGGCGTTGACGATCGCCGAGCACCGGATCTGGAGGTCCAAGTCTTCAAAGTCTTAAAGCTCCAATCTTTTTAAGTTTTGAGATCTGAATTTGGCAGAGCTTCGACTCTAATTTTTCCAACCCCTAAAAATGAACCACCCCTCTCCTATTTATAGCCAAGCGTCACTGTGCCCGTGTGCACGTGTGGCCGACACATAGGTGGCCGGCCACCTCAAGGTGGCTCGGCTCATGCCGAGCCACCCTGGGGTGGCTCGGCCACCGAGCCACCTCAGGGTGGCTCGGCTTGGGCCGAGCCACCTTGAGGTGGCTCGGTTTTGGCCAAGCCCCTCCGGGTGTTTGGGTTCCGTCGTTCGGTTGTTGTATCCGCTTTGTCCGTGATTCGGTTATGCGGTTGATTGATCTGGAATCGATTCGTTGACTTGATTCCTGATTTGGCAGTAAATCCACTTCTGAGTTCGAGTCCGAAACTGATCTTGATTCGATCGCGATTCGTCCGAGTCCGCTCTTGGTTGGATGACTTGTTGATTCTTCAACCCGTTGGCTTGATTCCGCACGCGAGTGGATTCATTCCATTGTTTACGTGCGGTTCGTCAGCTTCGTAGCCTCGTTAACCCGCTTCGTCGTGTATCATCTGGCTTCGGTGTTGCGGACTAACGGTCGTGCTTGGATACGTCGCCCGATGGTCGGTTTTGTCGAATCGGCATCGTCGAGCTGTGTTAAGGGACCTATAGGCAGTTTTATACGCCTACAGTGTTGACCATTTGTTAAGTTATGAGTATGACACTTATCTGACTCAGGACATGACGCTCATGAAGTTTTAGACCTTTGGCACTTATTTGATTATGACAGAATACAATAGTTTATGTTCTGAGATGGGTTGCACTTCTCTTTATTATTGTTTCTGTATTAGACTTTGGGTTTGGTATTTAGGGATTTACAATTTGAGATATAAGGTATATACATGAGGGTTTCCTTGTTTGGATTATTTCGCTCGACGTACCTATGCTCGGGTTGTAAATTCCTAAATACTAAAATCCCTTTTTAGTTAAGACTTATGGTTTGAGACTTATTATGTATTAACTATATTTTCATATACAACGAGCCCTATTCCCTTGGGGTTGGTTGTGATGTTGCTCGCTAGCGCTTTGACGCTCGTTGTCCCTCACCCTTTCAGGTAACGAGCCAGGAGCCCAGAGAGTCGCAGGTTGATGGCGACACACCTTAGTGTTTAGCTGTTTAGTTATACTTATGTTGGAGCTCCACTATAGATTATGTTAGACAGTTGAGAGTATTGTTCTAGAAGTTGTAAAGGCGGTGTGCCTTATTTTCCTTCTTGTCAGATATTTGTATTTGAGACTTGTTGAGTACTCCAGTTTATTTATTCAGACATTGACTATGTATTTCTATTTGTTGGATGATGAGACATCTATTTGATCATTATTATTTCATCAGTCATTCGTGTATTATCTTTTACTTGCTTTTGTACTACACTGTTATTGACTTTACTAGATAGATGTTAATTATGATGGTGAAACATGTTGTTGCATGGTGTGGTGCATGGCAGGTTTGATATTCTCGGTTTCATCTTGGACTGTAGCCTTGTGTGAACCCAGGGGCGTCACATTATCCAATCCTCATTTTGGAACTTGTCGGGCAATGGATCTTCAGATTCCATA
>BQKN01067413.1:19224-31251 GCA_022839385.1 Asparagus kiusianus
CAGATTCCATATAATCATTGTTAACATAAAAAATGATCCATCCAACGAGGGTCATCAGTGATTCCCGTAGCCACATGCATGCTATCAATTAGCACGTCATCTTCTTCAATATCTTCAATATCTGGTTGGTAAGTTACACAAAACGTAGCCCGCAACATCGTTAAATTTAGTACATGATGTCCCACCAATGGAATGACCACTTAAATGTTGTAATTGAGCCCATGGATCTTCACTTGGAGATATCATAAACCCACTCGATTTATTGTCTAAGTCAAGCATGCGGGAGAACTCTCCTTGATGTTTTGAAACATGGACAAAATCAAGAATCGGATACTTCTCAATGAATAATTCGACTGAAACTTGTTTCTCGACAAACTATTTCATGTCATTCAACTCCTCATCATCGGTAATCTCTACAACAATTATTCTGCTCTCATTTATCAGACAGTTGAAGAACACATTAGTTGCATATTCTTCTTTATTAATTTTAGTAACTGTGTATTTCCTTCTTCACCCCTTCAAAATTGCATGATTTATATAACAAAAATATTTTTCTAGTACGTCCCCCATACATAGGCATATTATTCACTCCAACACCGAGGCTTCCATTGAAGAAGCAAATAATGGGTATTGAGTTAGCCATCGAAATTAAAATATCAACATTTCATCATATGCAAATAATATATTATAGTTGAAAGCAAATTCTCAATGAATACAAATTTAACCATAAATTTCATAAAACACATTAAAAATAAACTAATTCATATTCATATCAAAATTAAACCATAACCTAATCCATCCATATCAAAGTTAAATCGCAATAATATGGTTTGTCTAATCTACCATCAAACAACATTTTTCATATACCAATTTCATCATATCACTCATCAATTTCACAAATAGAAAAAAATTACACCACAAAGAGAAAAACTTTACCTCGAACGAGTCGGACTTGGCGGCAGCAGTGACTACTACACTGGTAGTGGAATCGAGTGAGATCGATGGATGGCGACAGCCTGTGGTGCGGGCGATCGATGAGAGGGAGGCGATGTGGAGACTGGTCGTGAGCGAGAGGGAGGTGAGATAGATTAGGCACGAAGAGAGAGAGAGAGAGAGAGAGAGAGAGAGAGAGAGAGAGAGAGAGAGAGTAAAGTAAAGGTCAGGAAGAGAGGGGGTCACGGGAGTTAAACGGGCGGAGATTACACGGGACTACTAGTCCCGTGTAATTTTTGCACTTAATTAGTGCTCTGTAATTACACGGGACTAGTAGTCCCGTTTAATTACGAACGTTACTTTTGCGATTTCGACCTCCTTTTGGCCAACAATGATGAGCTGGCCAGAAAAGGTAGAAATTGCTATTTTGTTTTTGAAAAGATCGATTTTTCTCATATTGTTTAAAAAAGATTTATTTTGAAAATTTCTTCTTTTTCAGAAACCGGTTTGTATTTGCACTATTTCGGACCTTGTATTATCTCGCATCTCATAAACTAGTTTGTTAATTGTATACTGTTTCTCTTTTTTCTTTTTCTTTTTCCTTTTTCCTTTTTTAATATATAGCAAGTTTACTGCAAGAAATAAAGGAAAGAAACAAAAGAAACTAAAAGACAAATTTGATCATTGTACTAGGACTTCATTCTCAAATTGGTCATTGTACTTTATTTTTTCTTTTTTCTTTACTTAATCCCTACACCACACCTTAGTTATTGATCAATAAAAAAATATGAAGAAAAGAAGAAGAGAAAAGACATAGGCTAAAAAACCAATTTGATCATTGTATCGGGGCTTCATTCTGAAATTAGTCATTGTACTTTCTTTTTTCTCTACTTAGTCCTTACACCACAGCTTAGTTACGGATTAAGTTATTTTTTTAACATCCGTTTCAAATTGAGCATTGATATTTCATTTATGACCATACAACCCTCAATTGCATGACAATAGAGGCCCTGCACTTTTGATTTAAAACTTCTCTTTTGAACATATTTAAAAGCAACTAAGCTAGCTAAAATGCTTAAATTCCCTCCAATATATAATATCGTGAAAACTTCTCTTTATGATTGTTAATGAGTTAATAATGAGATTTTCGTGTCACGATTATCTTTAAAAATCACATTTTTATCAAAATATTGCATGAATTGATAATACAACACCGAGAACATATCTCTTCTACAACAAAAAATTTGCTTTGCAAACCTATTTTTTTGGGTGGGGTTGGTTAGAATTATTGAAATGGAGCTCTTAATCATATGTAATAGAGGAATTTGGGGAAATCGAAAGCTTATGTACAGGGTCATGCAACCATCTCGTGTGCTTCTTCTTTCATTCAAGTTGTTTTTAGAACTAGTTTGGAGGGAAGCTATATGTTCCTCACTACCCAATCCCACGCCGCGAGCATGTGACTAGGCTAGACAACACATGTAATTGAACCAAACTCTATCCAAAAGCATATACTTAAACCTATAAAGACATGCATATACATCATCTCATATCATACAATATCACAATATACAACACATCGATATCACAGTGGAAGTGAAATAACTGTATAGGAGTATTACAAGTCCCGATATACACAAGACATTCATAAAACATGGAAAGACTGAAATATAGCTCTAAGGTCTCAATACCTAACCAAAAATACAACATGTCCAACATCAATTTCCCATAAGATGTGACTAGCTACTAGTACTAATACTCATGATACTCAAAGAGACTGAAAGCTGATAGGTAGATGATAATCACCTCGCTACATATCAAAACTGCTGAGAAGATTCTAATATTAGTGAAAGCTAAACGTTGATGGGCCTACAAAAAGGAAGCATGTGCCAGGCTTTGAAGCTGGTTGTGCAAAACTAGGATGGTCAGCCACCTAGCAAGTTTGTAAAATGAAAGAGGTTTACGTGTATAGATAAAATCAGTAAATGTAGATACATAAACATCATGAATATAAACACAGAAATATGAACATAAACAAAGTGTATAAGTGCACAGGTCTATGTGTGTGTCGCATCATAAATCTACATCTTAAAATACACACAGAACTCACTTGCATTCCATACTATAAGCTCGTATTTATGTCTACTCCAAGACTATTAACCTAGTTGTCATCTTTTATCTTGTTTGGAATTAAATGGTGAGAGTGCCTCAGATTCAAGACTTTTATCTCACATCCAATAAGTATTAATTCATGTGCTAAGAAGAACAACACTCAAGGTGTGGGTGTGTAAGTGAATCACACTTAATTCATAGTTCATGTGCTACAATGAAAAATGCTCGAGGTAGCTATGCACTTGATGAAACATAACTCATCAAAGATATTACAAATAAACCAATTTAGCACATGCAACATATATAACAAATGATAGAACTATCAGATTTAAAAAGTCCAGCAAATATAACATTCAACAGAGATAACATAGTCCATCACTGATACTTTTTCTTAGAACTTGCTCTTGATTTCTTACTCATCAACTTTCAATTGAGGTATTAGATCATGTTGATTACAACCTCAATATCCATTAGGTTCTCATCGTTTAATTCCCCCATTAAAAGCCCTAAGTTATGCTCTTTTTAGTTTAATAAACAATACATGGAATGTTGTCTAGTCCTTGAACATTCTTATATGATTACCCCCAACATCGGCGGATCATTCAAGGGTTGCCACATAGGTGATCGACCTATATAAGTCCCTTTGGATGCCCTAACCTAGTTGGTGATCTTCATACTCATATATGTAAGGTACAAAATTCATAGCCACATATCTCAATGTGTCTCGATACATGTTCAATAGAAACTCATGCGTCAAAGCAGTATATCATGCTGATATCAAACAAACTAGATCCAGTCTAACAATCAAACAAGAACATATCCTAAAATGTAATGTCTAATACCAAACACGTAAAATACTAAGACATTATCTAATTTCCATTCGACATATTTATCTGGATAAACAAAGAGTAAAAGTCAAAGAGTCACGATCAATATTTCCAAGCTATGACTAGTATTCATGTATAGCTGTCATGCATTATACTACCTAGAATGTCACTAGGACTTATCTAGTCCAATAATCAAACAAGAACATATCTCCTGGGTTCTCAATATCAAGTACATAAATCATAGATAAGATCTATGTATCCAACACGTAAGGCATGGCAATAACATGATTTATCAAAAAAATTATACATTGCTTCAAAAATTATCAAAACTGTATCTATATGAAAACCAACCATAAATTTAACTAACCAAGTTGTTGAGAATTCAAAGATCTTCTCAAAAGATTTTGAAATGTTAAAAATGGAGTTCGAAATCAAAAATTATGGCCATTCAAAGTTGACTAAAACAATATCCTTCAAAAACTATACATTGCTATAAAAATCATAAAAAATGGACTGATGTGAAAACCAAAATAGAAAATCAACTATGCATGATTGTAGAGGACTCAAAGAGCTTTCAAAAACATCTTGAATTGTCAAATTGAGTTTGAAATCAAAAGTTATGATGATTTGAATATGACATTCAAACTACCGAAAGGATGAGCGCGCACACTCAATTGTGTTTGGCTGAAAGCAAGTGGTTTTCATCCCCAACGTACATGCTTATGAATGCAACATACGCGCCCTTGACCTAAAAATCCTCAATTTTTGTAACTTTTTGATGCAAAACTGTATAAAGACAACCAAATTAAAATCAACTTTCTACCCATGATTTCTAGCATCAAAGGGGATCTTTGAGAATAAGTTTTACATTAAAGCATTCCTTATATCAAATGCTAATGCTCAAGCTCGAAAAGCTCTTTCATCAAGAGTGATAAAATATCCTTTCTAATCTCACCCACAAACACAAACAACAATCTAAAGCATAAAAAATGATCTAGATCAACCCACATAGATCTCTTAGTAAAACAATGCATGAACTATAAAACATGGGTTTTCCACAAAAAACTAGTTCCAAGGCTAAATCTCGAAACCTAAATAAATCTAAAAATATAGGTAAAACTCTCATTGATTGAGAGGATCATCAACAAAATCAAAGAAAATAAAAAATAGGATCCATAAAAAACAGGAGAATTGAACAAGCATTTACAAAAGTAAATAATTGGCTTTAAAAATTGAACTCCTCTCTTCCAAGCTCCAAGCTTCACCTAAGGTCTATGGGGAATTTTTTAGGCTATAAACGTAGGATTTGAGGAGAATATTTGGTATTTATAGAGGAGATATTGGGTTAAGTTTGGATTTAACCCATTAAAGACTTGATTTTGAAAATTACCCCAAGAATATTATAAATCATTAAAAACATAATAAATAAAAGTAACCAACTTTAATAAAGCCAAAATTATGAAAAGATATCTAGATTTTGAAATATAGACTGAAACTCAGAAATTCAACGATAGGTAAATCGTCGATTGAAAGAAAATCATACATGAAACCCAATTAATACTATGAAACTATTGATAAATCATGATGAGAAAACATAAGTGAAGTGTGATCGTGACATGTGTCATGAATGAAAAAGGTGAGGTAATGGGTCAAACATGATGGTGAAGATTGCATGATGAATGATCAACGGTTGGGATCAAAAGTTTTAGGTATGGGGATTATATTTTGGACACCTTTAAAAATGGGTTTCATTCTCAAAACTTTAAAGGAAAAAAATAATGAGAAAAGAGCACAATCTAGACAGTCATAACGATAACAATAATCCTAGCAAGAGAAAACTAGACCACAGAGAAAAACTCACATCATGAAAGGAAACTTTTGAAAAACATGATTAATCAAATAGAAAGATGCAGAGATTTTGGCAATTAAGAGAAATAGAAGCATAGTGCAACATCGAAGGAAGATATGAAAATTGTTCAATGTTACATGGCAGAGACATGAAACACACGATACAAACAAGACAAAACCTACTATTGAAGGAGAAAATATGTCAATCAAGGATGAGAATATTTCAAAATAAAGAAGAGGGAAGCCGCTCTAGAATTACTACTACAATAGGACCCACACATGAGACGCTCATAAGAAAACTCCTAGCTCTCAACTCTAGCTCCCAAAAGAATTGACCAACATAAAATGTCTATACTATAAAAACTCTTCTATGATATCTCTATCCCGTTCCTAAGCTACTCCACTACAAGGTTTACCTGTAATACCCCAATCCTTGAGAACGTGATGTGATTAGTATTGATAGATTTGATCGGAATACTCATACCACCAAGATGCATCTTCTTTTCGGAAACCCAACTCTTAGAAACTTCAAAGTTAAGCGTGCTTGGCCTGGAGAAATTGGAGCACGTGAGTGAGGACAAAACGTGCTGAAAAGACATGTGGTGGTTTGTGAGGCCAATCCATCAGATCTAATAGCGTACCGACTCTGGGATTCCGGGGCAGGGCGTTACAAATGGTATCAGAGCCGAGCCAACCGGAATTGTGAGAGCTAAGTGCTATGCGGCGCAAAGTGCTACGCCAAGAGGGCGGGAGCCACCTCTTGAGGCCGTAGGAGCCACCTCTAGAATCTCACACGGATGGTACGGTCTTGGATGATATGATTTGGCACAACGAGGACGTTGTGAGTTTAAGTGGGGGAGTTTGTAATACCCCAGCCCTTGAGAGGGTGATGTGATTACTATTGATAGATTTGATCGGAATACTCATACCACCAAGATGCATCTTCTTTTCGGAAACCCAACTCTTAGAAACTCCAAAGTTACGCGTGCTTGGCCTGGAGAAATTCTAGGATGGGTGACCCCCTGGGAAGTTTTCCAGGGAGCACGTGAGTGAGGACAAAACGTGCTGAAAAGACATGTGGTGGTTTGTGAGGCCAATCCATCAGATCTAATAGCGTACCGACTCCGGGATTCCGGGGCGGGGCGTTACATTACCACACTTCACTACGCCAATCTAATACTATTGCATACTTCACTTTACTCTCAGTAGATCCTAAGGAACAACTTGCTAAGCACCTACCAACTCATCAAGTATACTGCTATTCTAGAATACTAACTTTCTACGTCTATCTCTCTTTCTCATATGTGGTGATCGTAAGAACTTAACTGAGACTATTCTGACAAACTCGCCTGCGTACCTACCTCTCTATCATAACTTCCCTAATTCTTAACCTTCTAAGAAAGCTAACTAGACCAACTTACTGAAAACTCATGCCATCTCTCCCTCCCTCTGTCCTCCCCCTCTCACTCTCTCTAGCAACTAGACAACATGAAAACACTCCACTATTGTAAAACCCTATAAATTTGAGTTAATAATTGATAATTTGAAATAATAAGTGATTAATTGTGATATGTGGATATTTATCATGATAAATATCATTAAATGATGTATGAGTATGATGCCAAGTATTTTGAGTGTAAACAAGTTCATACATGTGAAAGAATCGAGTCAAAACATGCACAAGCCAAGAAACCTACACAAACTGAAAAGTTGTTGGCCGGTTGACCGCCGCACAAGGTCTGGTCGACCGTAGACTGATTTTCTAGTTTTCCTAGTATGTTTTGGAAACGGGTTCTTTTGAGGCCGAGTTACACACAGAAGTATATAAACCTCTTTTTCACGTTTTTACACATATGATATCAGATCTTTCAAACCCTAGCAGCAGCCTTTTCCTCCCCTAAACCCTAGATCAAAATTTTTAGTTTCTAAGAGCTTTGTGAAACAATTTTCGATGAGTAGGCGGATTTTGTTGACGTGTGTCTTAGGGATTTTCTTTGGCGTTGCACTCTCAGTCTTTCAACTAAGTTTTCAGGCAAGTTTCATCTCTACTAACCCTATACCCAAGTTTTTTTTAAGGTTTTAGTGAGTTTTTATGTGATTTTATTGAGCCAAATTGACTAGTTCGAGTATAAAAGTAATTCTTTTATATTATATGAATAAAGATCAGAGATTTCTATGTTTAAAAGCTTAAGAATGAATTTCCAGAAGTGATTTAAGATCTAAAAGTAAATAGCAATGTGGTTTAACTTAGTTTTGATGATTCTATCGACGTTTTGATATTTTCATGCATGTTTAGGGTTTACATGTAATATTTAATATTGTGATTCTTGTTTCATGTGTTGAATAATCTTCAGAGATGTTAATTTAGTATTTGCAACATTCTATATAAGTTTTACAACGAGTTAAACAAGTTAGAATCATGAAACACATAAAAACACGAACCTGAAGTAAGCAGGCTGAGGACCTCGGGTCAGTCGACCACCGCATAAGGCGCGGTCGATCGCCAGACAAATCTAAGCATGTGCATATTTCGACTCATGTTTAATGTTTTTGGGGGATTTTCTCTATCTTTCTAAAATGTAATATGATGTTTATGACTTGTTTAACACCTAAGGTGTTTGTGAACACGAAATATTGGCACGCACATTGAGATACATGCACTAATGCTTGATCTATATTCTTAAATAAATATTTTTGCATAGTGGAGATGCACAATATATGTTTGAGTTGATAGGTGTTGGTATAACACATGATAATGCAAACTTATCTGTTGGGGATGTTTCGGTGTGGACGCTTATCCCGTAATGAGACCTCGGCGGCACCACACTAGGAGTATTTGGATGTTATCCCGAAATGAGACCTCGACGGTACCAATACTCGAAGATGATCGATGTGTTTCCGGATTAGGTTGATACACTTTTATTTCGTGGTATGATCATTTGTATGCATCATCCGGAATAGGGAAGATAAAACCTATTATTGTAGAATGATTGAGTAAAGACGTTGAATCCACATGCAAATGTGAGAATCTTACAAAAGTATCATTATATGATAAAGACATATACACACAGTTGTAGTTTGCTCCCATGTTAGATTACCCAAGTGTGGGGTATATTTTGGATACATGACATACATGATATGGCTTATGGTGATATTTGAGCTGGATTATGTTTCCTTATGACTGTGCCAACTACATGAGGGTAGTTCGAGATGTGACATTGGTTCTTTTGGGTATAGGTTTGGAGTATTTTATTTCTTCATGTACTGTTTTTATTCATAGGATTGGAATTGGTATTTAGTGATCCATAATTTGAGACATGGTATATACATGAGGGTTTCCTTGTTTGGATTATTTCATTCGACGTACTAATTCTCGTGTTGTGGGTTTCTAAATACCAATCTCCATTTAGAGTTATATGAATGATTTTTATAGCTATATGTATTAATAATATTTTCTTATATACTCTTACTCCTTCCCCCTGGGGTGGTAGAGATGATCTCGTTAACGCTTTTATGCTCGTTGTTTTCCCCTCTTTTAGGCAGCGAATTTGGTGCACGGAGAGTCGCAGGGTGATGGGATTGCATCTTAGATTACACCTAGTTATTTATAGTTATAGTTATTTCAGAGCTCCACATTTAGTTGCTTATTTCCAGACCCTAGAGATTGTGATTCTATTTTGTAGAGGCTGAGTGCCTTATTGAGATTTCATTTAACTCTTGTGTTGATACATATTACATTTTATTTCAGATTCAGAGTTATTTTATTCTTTTTCAGTTGGGCCCTAATAAGGGTTATTTATACATTTTTTCTGTGTTTAATCTGTTCATTGTACTATTTCACTATTCTTTGCATGTTTGTACCTACACTTGTTTGTTGATTCTTCTAGAGAGATAGTAACTATGATGGTGAAACATGTTGTGCACGGTGTTGGTCCATAGCATGTTTGATATTCTGGGATTCACCTTAGACTATAACCTTGTGTAAAAACCTGAGGCGTCACAGTTGGTATCAGTGTTCTGGTTCTGATATCTCTAGGATCATCCTTGTGTCATATTGTAGAGCTAGGATAGAGTTTCCTAGGAATCATGTATAAAGTCCGCTAGGAATTCCTAGTATGAGTGAGGACGTTATATATATATATATATATATATACTTTGCTTTGAAATATAAAGCCTGCGATGAATGATAAGTGATACTATTTTCCTGTTGATATATATTTTATCTTTATGCTTGAGATCCTATTTACTATGCTTATCAAGCCTTACTCCTAAACTTATAGATGTCGGGAAGAGAACGTGGTCGCAGAGGTACCCGTGCTCAGGGAGCTGAGAAAGCTGATGGGGAGCCCGAGCCGCAGCAGGATCTATAGTCCTTAGTGGATCTCATAGCACCTTTGGCAGTGCGATTGGCAGCGATTGAGGAGCGGTTGACAAATCAGACTTAGCAGGAGACACCCATTCTATAGAAAATACCAGAAGAGACACCGATAGATACCCCACCACCACTAGTAGATGATAGAGCTGCTGAGCAGGAGACTTGGCTTCTTCTGGTAGAGAGATACCAGAAGATGAAGGCATCAGAATTTTATGGCTCGTCGGATTCTATTGCTGCACACAGGTAGAAGGAAGATGTGAGTAACATCTTGGATATGCTTAATGTGAACACTGTGCAGAAGCAAAGTCTAGCAGCTTTCAGCCTCAAGGGCGATGTAGGAGGATGGTATCGACTCAGATTTACTCCAGAGCAGAGGATGACAGTTTCATGGGAGACCTTTGTTTATTTTTTCGACGAGCAGTATGTGTCGGCTGCAGCTAAAGCCGGCAAGGAGTTGGAGCTAGCTCGATTAGAGCAGGGTCCGTGACGGGATTTTAAGACTAAGTTTATGATATTACTTAGATTCACAGCCATGTGGCACACTGAGGAACGATAGGCTCAAATGTTCTTAATGGGGCTTCGCCCGAGTTTGCGTTGTTATCTTATGTCGAGGAGATTTCATTCAGTGTGGGAGGTGATCGATGCCACCATATTTTAGGAGACAGAGACGACCATGTTTCAGAAGGGCAAGGATGGGAATGCCAGGTCAGGACAACCTAGTGATAAAGGTAAAGGTAAGAGGCCGGTTGTAGGACCAAGAGGACCCCAGCAGCAGGGTAAGGGTCCACATCAGTAGGGTCTCCATAAGAAGGGACATCAATAGAATCAGAGAGTACAACATCAGTATAGATTTCAAGGGACTTGCTTTAACTGCAATAAGTTCTGACACAGAGCAGCAGAGTGCCGTAGCGTACTCACAGCAGGCTAGCAGGGCAAGAATCAGTAGTAGCAGAACCATGGTCAGGGTCGAGGATAAGGCCAGGAATTGATGATTGAGGCACCACCAGTAGTCCCGAGGATTGAGGGACAGGTGTAAGCTATTCAGGAAGTTCAGCAAGGGCATATATTCCCATACATTCCAGACAATGCAGCGTAGCAGCCTTCGGCTACTAGCAGAGTTTATGCAGTTGTTCCTCATGATCATGGCGCGAGCAGGGCTATAGTAGAAGGTACGTTCCTTGTGAACTCCTTTCCAGCCCGTATTCTTTTTGATTCTGGCACTTCTCATTCTATCATCTCCTACGATTTTATGAGTAGTCTTCAGTGTGTAGTGCAGCCTTTAGATACCCCGTTATCTGTATCCACTCCTTTGGGAGAGGTGTCTCTCTTAGAGAGTGTTTGTAGGAGATGTGTCGTTAGCTTAGACGATTCTGAATTCGTGATTGATTTGATTGTATTACGTATGTCTGAGTTCGATGTTATTTTTGGTATGGATTAGTTATCTTCCTACCATATGAGTATCGACTGTTTTGCGAAAATAGTCAGCTTGCGAGCTTTTAATGGATCTAAGTTAGTGGTAGCGACCTCGCAGGGCAACCAGAGTGCAGAGTCATTTCTGGCATACGTTGAGGAGGTGATGTTACGAGATCGGGGGCATATTTGAGCAAGACACGGGTGGTCTTAGAGCATCAGTCCTCGATAGTGAATACCTATTCCGGATGGGGACTTTGTTCAACTCACAATAATCTATGCACAATCTTATGCTACCGTCCTTCTTCTTCACAAAAAGGACCGACGCTACCTACAGAGAATGACTTTGGCGAATGAAACCCTGAGATAATAACTAATCTAACTGGATCTGGATCTCCCTCATCTTATCAGGTGCAATACGATAAGGTGCTCAGAAAATCGATGCGGTGCCTAGCTACAACTCTATGCAAAACTCGACCTCTCTCACTGGAGGTAAACCTTGTATGTCCTAGAAGACCAAGT
>BQKN01067415.1:1483-43634 GCA_022839385.1 Asparagus kiusianus
GAATGAGTCCTGGAAACTCCTCCAAAAATATGAAGTGAACACCGATCCTCGGTCCGACACGATCGTGTCTGGAACTCCGTGGAGTCGAACTATCTCCCGAATGAAGATCCTCGCATAAGTCTCAGCTGTATAAGTGGTCCTCACCGGGATGAAATGGGCTGACTTTGTCAATCGGTCCACTATCACCCACACAGAATCATTCCCCTTCTTCGACTTCGGCAACCCCACAATAAAATCCATAGAGATGTCTGCCCGCTTCCATTCTGGAATGGGTAAAGGCTGAAGTGTTCCCGCCGGTCTCTGATGCTCTGCCTTCACCTGCTGATAGGTGAAACATCTAGCCACATAATCTGCAATCTCTCTCCGCATACCACTCCACCAGAATCGCCTCTTCAGGTCCTTGTACATCTTGGTAGTCCCTGGATGTACTGTGTACCGGGTACGGTGCGCCTCATCAAATAACTCTTTCTTCAGCTCTGCACTGGCTGGCATAACCAATCTACCCTTTATCCGTAGACCTCCATCTTCTCCAATGGTCCAATCAGTCTTAGGCTCCTTGGAAATCTCCTCCTTTCGGATTTGAATCCAGGAGTCTCCCAACTGAGCTCTGACAACCCTATCACTCCAAGATGGCTGCACGGACATAGCTCCCAAGAATGCACTGGTTCCTCCAATCTCGGGTCTAAAATCAAACTGGCTCAGAAGGGTAAGGTCTCTATATAGTGAACACCTCAAAGCCGCAACCCGATGTCGATGCTTCCTACTGAAAGCATCTGCTACGACGTTCGCCTTTCCCGGGTGATACTGGATCGTGAACTCGTAGTCCTTGATAAACTCAATCCACCTCCTCTGCCTATGATTGAGTTCCTTCTGAGAAAAGAGATACTTCAGACTCTGATGGTCTGTGAACAGCTCAAACTGCACTCCATACAAGTAGTGCCTCCATTACTTCAGGGCAAACACCACTGCTGCTAGCTCCAAGTCATGAGTGGGGTAGTTCTGCTCATACACCCTAAATGGTTATGAGATGTATGCCTCTACCCTCTGAGTCTACATCAAGATGCCTCCTAAACCTGCCAATGATGCATCTGTGTAAACAACGTACGTCCTATCGTTGCTCGGAATAGTCAAAACCGACGTTGTAGTCAACTTAGTCTTTAAAGTATCAAAGGCCTTCTGGCACTCCGTGTTCCAAATGAACTGTACACCCTTCTTCGTAAGGCGTGTTAGTGGTGTCGAAATCTTTGAGAAGTCCTGGATGAACTCCCCATAATAACCGGTTAAACCAAGAAGCTTCGAATCTCTATCACCGTCTTTAGCGGTTCCAAATCAAGAATTGCTGTAAACTTAGCCGGATTCACTGCTATGCCCTCTTTGCTGTTGACGTGGCTAACAAATATGACTTCTGAAAACCAAAACCCGCATTTACTGAACTTGGCATATAACTGATGCTCCTGAAGAGTCTGCAATGCTACTCGTGTGCTGCCTCCGATCTCGAAAATATGAGAATATCAAACTGGCCCATGAAGGGACGAAAAAACTCGGTTCATCACATTCATAAATACGACGGTGCATTAGTCAACCCAAATGGCCTGACTAGAAACTCTAAAGATTCACATAAAATTAGGAAAATGGCTTTGGGAAAATCCATCTCTCGAATCCGCAACTATGATAACCAGAACGAAGATCAAACTTCGAGAAATACTACACTCTATGCAACTAGTTGAACAAGTCATCAATCCTTGGTAATGAGTACCTATTCCGGATAGTGACCTTGTTCAGCTCTCTATGATCAATACACAATCTCATATTACCGTCCTTCTTCTTCATGAAGAGGACCGGTGCGCCCCACGGAGAAATAACTCCTACAAATAAAACCCTGAGCTAACAACTCGTCTAACTGGGTCTGAAGCTCCCTCATCTCAGCTGGTTCCATGCGATAGGGTACGCGGGATATCGGGGTTGTGCCCGGCTGTAACTCAATATAGAACTCGACCTCTTACACAGGAGGTAACTCAGGTATGTCCTGAAAGACATCCTGATACTCTGAGACAACTCTAGTCTCCAATAAATCAATACTCAGATCCCGTCGCATCACCTCCTCGATGTACGCCAGAAACAACTACGCAAAACGGTTGCTCTGAGAGGTTGCTACAATCATCTCGGACCCATCGGATGCTCGCAACTTGACTGTCTTCGCAAAGCAGTCAATACTAATATGGTAGGAAGACCACCAATCCATACCATGGTTGACATCAAACTCGGACATATGCAACACTATCAAATCTATGACAAACTCTGACTCACCTAGACTAATAATACACATCCTACAAACGCTCTCCATAAGCGATACCCCACCTAAAGGGATAGAAACCATTAATGGAATGTCTAGAGGCTGAGCTATGATTTGTAGTCTAGGCATAAAAGCGTACGAAATGAAAGGACATGAAACTCCCAAATCGAAAAGAATACGGGCGGGAAAAGGATTTATGAGGGACGTACCCTCCACAACTGATCTGCTTGCTCCATTATCATGCGGAACTACTGCATATACTCTGCAGGTGGATGAAGACTGCTCTGCCGCTGGTGCTGGAGAATATGGGGCAATCTGCCCCTGGGGAACCTCCTGAACTGCTAGAACCTGCCCCTCAGTCTTCCGTTGCTGTTGATTCGGACCATATCCCTTCTGAGCTCTCGTTGGTGCATTGCGGCACTCTAATGCCTTGTGTCCGACCTTGCGACAGTTAAAACAAGATCCCCGGAACTTGCGCTGCTGATGCGCTCTCTGCTACTGCTGGGGTCCCTTCTTATGAGGGCCCTGCTGCTGCTGTTAAGGTTCAGACCAATGTCTCTTGTTCTTACCCTTGACTCCGGGGTACCCTTCCATGTCTTTCTGAAGCTTAGCCGCCCCATTTTCTTGAGAAATGGCGGTTTCAACTACTGATGGTGGTGGTGGTGGTGCTATATGAGTCGTCACCAACTCCTCAATAGCTGTCATCCGAGCGATAAGAGGAGCCATAAGGTCCACCAGATACTGAGGAGCCTGCTGCGGCTCGGGCTGAGCTGGCTGCTGCTCAGGTGGAGTCTGCTGTGACTCTGCCTAGCTAGCTCTCCTGATACGGGGCCTACCTCGTCCTGCCATCTCTCTCCTGATGGTAAGAAAAAAAATTTTCATGAGTCCAAAAATAAACTTTTATAAATAGCGTATCGCATTGAAATTTTTCACAACATATAGTATTCACACAAATACTTTGAATCTATATAAAATAGTTGCCATAAAAAAAATTTCAAATTTTGAGATATACGCATATATCGTCCTCACTCATACTAGAAAATCCTTTCGGACTCTATACATGAATCCTAAGAAACTCTATCCTAGCTCCACGACTCGACACAGGATGATCCTAAGGATACTGGAACCAGAGCTCTGATACCAACTGTGACGCCCCTGGGTTCACACAAGGCTGCAGTCCGAGGTGAAACCAGAAATGTCAAACCTGCCATGCACCACACCGTGCAATAACACGTTTCACCATCACAACTACTATCTCTCTAGTAGAATCAACAACAGGTGTAGGTACAAAGCAAGTAAAAAGGTAAATTGATAATACTAGATGAAATGATAGGACATAACACATCTCACCAACAAAATAAACTGAAGTACAAAACCAAAGTCTGAAATGAATAAACTGGAGTTCTTAACAAGTCTCAAATACAATAAGTCTGAGTAAAGAAAATAAGGCACACAGCCTTTACAACTTCTAGAATAACTCTCAAATGTCTAAACCAAAAAGTCTACAGTGGAGCTCAAACGAAAAATATATCTAAAGTAGACAGCTGACACTAAAGTGCATCGCTATCAACCTACGGCACTCCGTGCTCCTGGCTCGTGACCTGAAAGGGGGAGGGACAACGAGCGTCAAAGCACTAGCGAGTAACATCACAACCAACCCTAAGGGAAAAGGGCTCGTTGTATAAGAAAATACAGATAATATATAATAGATCTAAAATCGTTGATCTCACTAAGGAGGGTTTTAGTATTTAGAGGTTTATAACACGAGAATAGGTACGTCGAGCGAAATAATCCAAACAAGGAAACCCTCATGTATATACCTTATATCTCAAATATATAAACTCCTAAATACTAAACCCAAGGTTCTAGTACTGTAACAAAATAGAAGAAAAACAACAAACACCAGAGTATAATTACAGAGCTGTGAAATAGCCAACATGAATATCATGTTATTTCTATATAAGTGTCAAAACCAAAATCCTATATAATTATCACGTCGTGGACTGCTGTATAATAGTCACGTGCAGGGTCAAGAACTATATCCGAAACCGCATATATATAGTTCAGTTTTAAATCTCATGGAATAAGCGGCAATGTCCAACACGAGGACTGAAGTGGAATATAGTCCAATACGAGGACTTTAAGGGATTATAGTCCAACACGAGGACTTTAGGGATTTTACTCCAACGCGAGGACTTTAGGGATTATAGTCCAACACAAGGACTTTAGGGATCATAGTCCAACACGAGGACTGAAGTGGAATATAGTCCAACACAAGGACTGTGGAAATAGTAAAATATCACTACGATACATGTAGTGAAGTCTACTTATCAAATTCATAACCAATTCAGTGCATATGTCCCGAATTTATACTCTCAAGTCATCTATCATGCATGGACACATAGTTGGACTAGTAACCAGGTCAGATAATCCAGACAAAACTCCGAATATGAGTAAAATTACTCAAATACACCAAAACTGGAAAAGTGCAACAGAAGAGTCGGCGGTCGACCGATCCGGTCGATCGATCTCTGATACGGGCCTGGCGGTCGCCCGCTGTGACTTATCGGTCGACCGACAGAACGTCGCGGTCGACCGATAAAATGTCGCGGTCGACCGGCAGAACACCGCGGTCGACCGGAGCCCCAAAACGAGCTCAGTGGTCGACCGATCCGGTCGACCGCCGAGCGGACAGAAACCCAAGTCTGGGTTTCTGTCAGCTCGAAACCTGGAACAAAATTGCTAAACCAAAACCCAGATTTTTGTGAAATGTTATAGATCAGTAAAAACGCGATTATAACCTTTAAAACTTTGCCACCAAGATCCCATAAATGAATAAACATGATTTAAATCACCGTTAACAAATAAAAACAGGGTTTTTAATATTCTCAGATCTAGATCTGTTAACAGAAAATGTTGGTGAGTTTTTAAAACAGATAAAATCCCAAATCCATATTCCTATGTCATAATAATCTATTAGTTATTCAAAAAATACGAATTTGGCTCAATAAAATCCAATAAAACTCAGTTCTTGACGTTAAATTGAAAGGGGTGGGGGTTGGGCGAGAAATTACTCGCCTTGGGTGCTGATGAAAGCCCTGGATCTGCAGGAGATTGATCCTCTACGCCGAAATCCAAAGATCCCGCTGAACGAACCCTCCAGGTTTTCTCCTAAGCACCAGGACCAGCTAGGATTTGAGATTTGTGAGATGGGGGCTAGGGTTTAGAGCCTGAGGTGGAGAGAGGCCCTCCTGGGTTGAGTTGGTATATATGCCAACTCCCCAACCCGACCCGAAGCCCAAAAGACCCGAAACCAAAACCGCAATGAAAATAAACCTGGAAGCTCTCTGATCGCTGGTCGGTTGACCGCGCCGGTCGACCGCGTCGGTCGACCGATCAGCACAAAAATGCCTTCTGATGGGCATTTCACCTGCTGGCCATATACCACTCGATTTCTCTCACTTGTAAACACATGCTGGGTTCCCAAATACTGATAAACATATATATCTTATATTTATATGGTTATTCATCACAAAGGAATTATTTACTATTGATAATTCACACATATATATACATATATATACTATAGAAATTTTCGGGGTTTTACATTCTTCCCCCCTTAAAAGAATTTCGTCCTCGAAATTCGGAAATCATACGAACTTTGCAATATGAACTCTTATATAACCTTAACGATCTAAAAATGATAATATTCTCGTTCAAATCCTAATCTAATGGAACTAGTACATCGGGTGAAAAATCCAAACAAGGAACCTCCCATACATATACCATGTGTTCCAAAAGATTAAAAATTAAGCGAAAGTGTTGTCATTATCGATGTTGACGAGTCGGTTATGAATCAAAGGCTGAAAATGGAGGTCTTATTGATAAGCATTGATCCAATGGTTCACGTTCATGGATGTTTACTATAAGTATGGGTAGAGAGTGAGGGGTTAAGAGTGAAAAATTTTGTATTTCCATTTAGAGAGGAGGGTTACTTTTAATTGAGAAGACCTTCTAAATTTGTAACTTTTTTTTACAATTAATAAACTAATTTTTTTCACCACTTCATTTTTTTATTCTCTTTGTTGGATGATGAAGATGAAGATGAAGATGGAGATCAATTTGGAGGTTTGTTTTTATTTTCACTTTTATTTCTTTTTTCTTATTGCTTAGTAGTTTTAATTTACAGTCTTGTAGTGTAGATTTACTTTTATGTTTCTATTCTCTTGCTTTAATTTCTTACATTTAATTCTTGCAATTTATTATGTTGTTTAGTTCTTGCAATTTATTTTGTAAATTAGATTTTATCTTCTTGCACTATTCGCCTTGAGACTAGAACCCTCTTGGGGTTAGTTTTTCTTTTTGCTTATTTTTATTTTCTTTGATTCACCTTGAGGATAGAACCCTCCAGGGAATTGCCCTTTTCTTAGATGTGGAATTACTTTTTATTGGAACTCTAGAAATTATTTAAAACTAGACTTATTTCTCTTTTGATTTGTTAATCATTCTCTCATGCTTAAAACATTCATGCTTAGGATATTCAACTAAAAACTCAATCATAGAAAGAATTCTAGAATTACTATTTAGTTATTATTCTTTTCATAAGTAATAATTTTACTTGGATGATAATTTGATAGGTTATACTTCCCTTGAGTGGTTTGATAATCTATACTTAATAAATCTAAAGTAAAATGTGAAAAAGAAAATGATTCATATCTTATAAGTGAGATTAGCTAGTGGATTCAATTGTAAATTCATCATATCTTTAATTGAATCATCTATCTTGACTTTCTTGAATTTTCTTTTCACTCTTGCTTTTTAGTTTTCCTTTGAATATTTCTTCTCTCCTCTTAATCTCATTTTTATTGTCACTTGCATATATTCACAACATTC
This sequence comes from Asparagus kiusianus, assembly GCA_022839385.1. NCBI lineage: Eukaryota > Viridiplantae > Streptophyta > Magnoliopsida > Asparagales > Asparagaceae > Asparagus > Asparagus kiusianus. Next base: position 8,670 of record BQKN01067415.1, read on the forward strand.
CTCATATCTCCCTACAATCACACACATCCATCACTCGTAATTGTCACACACACAATGTTAGAACCAGTTTTAATTATTCCTACAACACCTTCTTCATGGGATCGATAACTTTTTATACTATAACTTGATTGGTTATGTACTTGCAATTTTTGGGATATCATTTATGCCCCATCAATTATATTTGTGAAAATCTCAAACGTTGGCCATCATGTACTGAATATTTTTATATTTAGAGATAGTGTGAATCGCCCGTCAAATATACTATCATTCTTCCTCATAAATCCTACATGGTTGAGGTGGTAGGGCGATAATTTTTTACTTAGTTTCGAACGTTGAGATAGTTTAAGTGTTATTATTGCTCATTATTCTCTTTGATATTTATGAATTTGTCATATGAACTAGTATAATTCTTTTTACTATTTGTTTCATATACTTTACAATGATATTTCTTTATTTTATGTATGATTTTTTATGTGATTTCTCTCATATTCAAGTATTTGCTATTGGATTTTAACCTTGTGTGCTACTTTTCTATAAATTTCTGTGTGAACCAGTGTGTATTTCTCTTCGTTACAACTTTGGATGATTTTTATTTGAATTCTCGAGTACAAAGTGTAACCATTTGTGTGTTTTAAACTCTTGATAGTAAAAAAAGGGGGGAGAAATATTGAAATTGATTTTGAAAGATGAGAGTTTTATAAAAAAATTAAATTTTTTTAAACAATTTAGTTTTTTGGGAAGGAGTTTTGAAATAAGAGAAGCCGAGTTGTAAGGAGAGATTGATAAAGATATACCTCATATTGTACACATGTAAGGGGAGCTTGAATATCATATTTCATATGTCATGAACTAGGAATGTGCATAATTCATATATATCAAACATCCATGCTTGTGATTTCAATTTTCGATTTGTTATCATCAAAAGGGAGAGATTGTCATGACCATGTCCATACAATCGAATTAGTTTGATGAATAATAAACTTTCGTAATGGTCTAATATATGTTTGAGGTGTTTTACACAAGTTACAATAAGTTAGACTCAAGTTCGATATTAAAAAAAATAAGACCATATATTAATCACAGCTTGTGATTAATTTATTATGTTTGAGGTGTTTTATATAAGTTACAAGAAGTTAGAATCAAGTTCAATATTAAAAAAAGTAAGTCCATAAATTAATCACAACTGATTCTAAAAAACTATCAAGAGTAAAAATCATGTTTAAGTATATGGATGTGTTCATCTCATTGTCATGACTCTATAGGAACAACATAACACAATTTGGAGATGTATAGCTTGAGAGATGAATGTTTTAGTTAAATAACATCAAAATAATCAGCAGTAGTATTAAAACATACACCGACTCTGAAACTTGTGCGAGCCATAACTTTTGACTTGATTATCTAAATCGCTATTATAATAGTTTTTAATATAAAGCCCTTGATCTAATCTATCTAATCATCCATGGTAAGTTGAGATCATCGATGGTATAGAGTGACTAATCGGCAATTTACAATTACACATTGATGTTTTCCCAAGAGTTGAGCAGTAACCATCAATAGGAGAAAAATATAATTTCTAGTGAACAGTAATCCATTGATGGTTAAATCCAACCATCAATGGTTGAGCACTAGATTTGCAATTTTGATCTTTTTTGGTCTCAATCTTGCCTGTTCATTGCTGAGAGTATATAATTATGATTTTCAGAGATATTTCTGACCTAATTTAGAGAAAGAAACGAGAAAAGGAAGAGAGACCTTGGGTTTCAAGTTAGTGAAAGGATCTTTCTCATGCTTCTCAAAAAACATCCTCAACGTCATTCTTCATCATCTGATCGTTAACCTTTGCGGAGTGCTACCTTTTGATCTCATCATCACCGTCATTCTTCCAGATCTCCACAATAATTTTTTTGGAGAGTGGTCTTAATAAAAAAAGGCCTACAAGATCTCTCTATCTTCATCATCTGGTCGTTATTTATTTTTATTGGTTTAAACTTTTTTTACAGCATAATCAAGCCGGTGTGAATTGCGGGTTCGCGGTGTACTCAAATTAGGGTGAATTGAGGAATTTTGTCAACTTAGGGCTAAGTGTTACTCATTATGAGGAGTAAATTAGATGACTGGTTTCGAGTAGTATTTAGGGTGTGATTTTTGGAAGCCTACCGAATCAGGTTGTGATTCAGGAGAATTATTAGTATAGTGCGGAAGCCACTTCGTAAGAAGGAAGAGTGGACTTAGGATTGTTATCCGAACCACTATAAAAAATTTGCATGCTTGTTGGTTGGTTTTTGGTTTTGGTTGCTTGTTTTTGTTTTTCTATATTTTCGCTGCAAATTCTGTGTTTACTGAAAAATTACAGCAAACCTATTCCAACCCCCCTCCCGCCCCCAACACTTGCATCTCAAATCCAATAATTTCTATCTTCTTATGCAGTTAATATGACTTAATTTGTTGGGGATGTTATTCACTCTTATTGCTATCTCTGCTACCCGAAAATGAAATAACAAGCTTATAAGATAGTAATAACAGCTTGTGCGAGAACACCGAGATTTACGCAACTTAATCAGCCAAATTCAGCCTATTTTTATGAGGCAAAATACGAGAAATTCACTATGTATGAGGCTGTACCTTATAAGAAAAATCACTCATCTCTCTCAATCTTTGAAGCTCGGATCACATGCATATGTTCAGTAGCGTTGTCAATGTCGTCGTTTTTCTCGTAGTCTAAATTCGAGCACGTAGACTACTTTATTGCAATTTTGATAATATCTTTGTCTGTGCTAGCTAGTGTAAATGACAGGGCATTGCCTTTCTTACCCAAATAGGTGGGCTCAAGAAACAGAGGCCCACTTATGACATATAGGCCTATATTTCTCAATAAGAGCCCAAGTATAAATTTCTTGTAGTTTTAAGTCTATAGTAGTAACCTTTTGATGTTACAGGTTATGATTTTTGACTACATCCTTGGAGTTGGGATATAATCTTGCTTTTGTATAGAACCACTTCCGTTAAAATGTAGTTGGCTAGGGTTTTCGACTTTAAGCATGTTCGGCAATTGGTATAATCCATTTTGACATGTTTGACAAATTGCTTATTTTAACTTATAAGCCACCAAGAAATAAGCTTGAGTGCCTTTGCTTAATTTTTTGGCCTGTAAGCCACAAGGTTTGGCCAAGTAAAAGTCCAATATACCCATCATATTTCACAAAATTCCAAGCTCTATTTTATTTATCTCCAACCCTAATGAATGCTTTTTGTTATTTTGACAATAATGATAGCTTGTAAGCCACTCATTTTCCAAATACTCTACTATTTAAAGTATATTTTAATCCATTAAATTTACCAAATACTTTCGCTTATAATCTACTTTATTATAGTTTTTTGTGTCTTATAAGCCAAGTGGATTATAATTCAAAATTTCCAAACATGTTCTTTGAGACCTCATCCTTTTCCTCAGGAAAAAAGTTGATAACAAAGCTTTGTTTCGAAATAGGAAAATAAATAATAAAAGAAAATAAAACATAAGTAGTTTCTCAAAAGAACTAATTTCTTTTAGGTTTCTATTCGAAAAATTTGTTTGGATGATAGAAATTCTAATAAAATTGATTCCTTTAAAATTATTATTATTTAAAGAACTATAATATAGTCAAAATTGATGGAAACAGTTTACAACCCAACACATGCTACTTCCTTATTGGCAAAGAGAAGTTTCCTGTTTAAAACAAAGAAAGCAAAATGTTCAAAACCCCTCCTCTTTAGATATCAAAGGATTGTAAGAATATCAAGATAAATCGATGTATTCGAATTAAGATAATATCAAATTTTTATTGTAGTAATGATATTATGATAAAAATGTAAAAAAAAAATATTTAGAAAATAAATATCTAGCTCAAGAAAATCAAAAGAAGGATTTATTTCTCAAATTGACAATGGGACTTTCATTGATCTCCCAAGTGAACACTCCATTTTAAAAGTCTAAATGTACCGATATATGAATCATCATACCCATAGTTTTTTAAAAGAAAATATGAATAAGCTATGGCAACCTATTAAACTATTTATCTTATATGGATTCTTTTTTCTTTTTTTTTCCCTTTTGATGGGATCTTATATGGATTCTAATTGTATATTAGTCAAGTATTAGTTGGCACTGATATATATGAACGCAAGTATTTATCATATTTCCTCTAATAATGTTTTCTGCTTTGCGCTCTGTGCGTTCAGCACCACTTGGAGAGGGAATTAACTTGGATAGAGCTGCATAAAGCTCACCTCGATGATCACAAACTACTATCCCTGCTCCAATTGCTCCTCAATCTGCGAATACAGCCCCATCAAAAGTTTATTTTCATTACGCCAAAGAAAAATTCTTTAAGGACCCAAAATATGGGACCAATAAGGGGGACAAGTGAGGTGTCCCCCTCCTATTGGATAATGAGTTGGTCATCATTAATGATGATCAACTCATTATCCAATAGGAGGAGGACACCTCACTTATCCCGTTTATTGGTCCCATATTTTGGGTCCCTGTAGCAAAGCTCTACGCCAAAAGGAATGGGCCTCCATTCCCTAAGAATTAATGATCTATAAACCATAATGGGAGCCTCCTCAATATGCGAATACAGCCCCATCAAAATTTATTTTCATTACACCAAAAGGAGGGGGCCTCCGTTCCCTAGGAATTAAAGTCATGAATGCATTCTCGTGTGATCTATACTAGCTCTTCCCCACCCACGGCCTTACCCCGATGCTTAACTTCATTTCGGATTTTCCGTAATATACCGAATTGAAAAATCTTGTCTTCTAATCTTCCAACTTTGGTCGTGCCACCACATAACCACTATCATTCCTCCCCTCATTGAGCTTGTGAATTTAATATATGAAATACTCCACACTAGCCGAGCAAATGGGCAAACCCAAAAAACATGGCTAGTCGACTCTTCTCTCCAAACACACCCAACACCCATCATCTACTACCATATGTCGATCATGTAAGACATCTTAACTAGTAATGTGTCGTGACACACCCTCCAGGCAAAGTATTTTATCTTGTTTGGCAGTCACATTTGCCATATGAATTTCCAATCCAACACCAGACCTGAACTACTGCCTCGTCGTGATGTTTTCTAGCGCAGCCCGATTCCTTCACTGATTATCAAATGGTAGGCATTTCGTGTTGAAAATGGTGGAAAAATCATATGAGAAAGAAGGTACAGGATCTCTCGGGTGGGTTGACTGATTGAAGTCATCAGTTGACTGATCGCGTTCACTCTTCAGGACTAGAAAACAACACACTAGACAATCGACCGATGAGCCTTCATCAGTCGACCGATGGACATCCACCAATCGACTGATGAGGACTCATCAGTCGATTGATAGCGGATATTGGGCCGTGACTGATTCCTAGCCTGTTTTGGATTTAAGTTTGATAAAAATAAAAACACGTTTTCTAGGGTAAGTGAGAGAGATTTAACATAGAAAAGTGGTTGTTTTGAGCACTTTGAGAAGGAGATTATTGTGAGGGAGTAAGATCTTTTGGTTAGAGTTATTTTGAGTGTTTGAAAGAGTTGTAACCTATTACTTTTCTCCTTCATATAGTAAATCTCCCCATCCTCTCCCCGTGGACGTAGGCAATTTACCGAACCACGTAAATTCTCTGTGTTTATGATTGATTTTGGTCGTTCTTATTGTGAATTGTGCTCGTAGTATTCTTCTCGTATTGCTTACCGACTTGCTGTGGATTGTGCACGTTTCCGCCGGGCACAACAAGTGGTATAAGAGCCGGATTTTAGATCTAAGATTTGATTTGGGTGGAGGAAAACTTGGTGTTGGAACCTTGGATCTTAGAGATCTAGGTCTCAGTAGAGATAGCATTGCGGAGTTGCCATTAAAGATTTCACCTTCCTCGTGTGGTTGGGAGATTGTGTTGGAATCCTATCTAGGGTTTAATTTGGGTGATTTCTCAACACTATCAAGTTCAAAACTTTCCTCTACAATTTGGGGTTAGTAAGCAATAGCAAGAGAAATTGGTGAAAGTAGCAAGGCTGCGTCGAGTACAGTTTAGGTTGCACTTCAGAATACGAAGATTAATGTTATGAAGTATGACGACAAAATCAATTTTGGATTGTGGATGAGTGATGTGCAGGATGCATTGAATGCTCAAATTTTGGAAGAGACAATAATGACTCATGAGAGGCCACTTAAATATGATGAGGCAATATAAGACAAGATGAATCGAAATGCTTGTAGGGTGATCAGGTCTTGTTTAGATCAAGAGTTGAAATATGATGTCATTGGTGTGACGTCTGTAATAAAGATGTGGGAGATTCTTAACAACAAGTATCTTACGAAGAGTATTGAGAATCGGTTACACTTATTGCGAAGATTATTCAAATTCCAGATGTCCAGGGGTATCTCACTTGCAGATCATGTGAACAACTACACGAAGTTGCTGTCGGACATGGCGAATATTGATGAGAAGATATCGGATGAGTACAAGGCGATTATTTTTTTAGGCTCATTACTCGATAAGGATTTTAATACATTTGTGCTTACTTTGTTAAATGGTAGATTTTCCATCACCTATAGTGAAGTGACTAATGTATTAACGAATTTTAATTTGAGGAGGAATGATAAAGAATCTTCCAGAGCTAGCACTTTAGGAGAAGCCTTGTCGACAAGAGGAAGGAATCCTTATCCTACAGGTGGTAATCAAGACAGGTCAAAGTCAAGAAGCCACTACCAAATTGCGAAGAACTAATGTGTTTTCTGCAAAGAATAAGGACATTGGAAGAGAGATTGCCCGAAGCTCAAAAAGACAGAGAATAGCAAGAAGAAGGGCCTGAAGGCCAGTGAGGTGAATGTTGCTATAAGAGTGGTAATGATTCTGACTATTCATGCTTTTCTTTATTAATACTCCATAGATTAACCATGCGGAAGTATTGGATTAGATGCTGAATTTTGGTGCTATTTATCATGTGATTTGCCGGAGAGATTAGTTTGCATCTTTTGAGAAACTCGATGGGGGTGTGGTGGTCATGGGAAATAATTAGTCCTGTGGTATTTGTGGGATTAGTACTGTCAGGATTCGAATGCATGACGAAGTTGTTAGAGAGTTGAATAAAGTAAGGTTTGTTCCTCAACTGAAGAAGAATCTTATTTCTATTGGAGCTTTGGAGGCAAAGGGATTCAATGTAACTTTCAAGAACGATGTAGCCAAAGTTACTAAAGGATCATTGGTAGTGATGAAAGCGGTCCGCGATAGAAATCTCTATTATCTGAAGGAAGTACCATGATCGGCCAGGTGGCTTCAGTAGTTTCAGTGGCGGATGCGAAGAGACTTTGGTACTATAGACTTGGGCACATAAGAGAAAAATCACTGCAGGCACTATGCAAGCAGGGATTATTGAAGGGAGCCAAAAGTGGAAAAGTTAAATTCTGTGAGTACTATATTCTTAGCAAGAAGACTAGAGTGAAGTTCAGGACAGCCATTCATAGGACAACCAGCATCTTAGACTACATGCACACAGATATTTTGGGTCCCACCAAGATGGCATCACTTGGTGGTCGACATTGGTGGATGACTATTCGAAGCGTTGTTGGGTGTACACCATGAAGCAGAAGAATAAAGTCCTAGAGATATTTGTGGAGTGAAAGAGAAGATTGGAACTGCAGACAGGGACAAAGATCAAGATGTTGAGATCCGAGAACGGTAGAGAGTACACATCAGACCCCTTTTAGCAGCTATGTCCAGACGATGGCATAGAGAGACACTTCACAGTTAGTCATACACCATAGTAGAATGGGGGTGGCAGAGAGGTTGAATCGGTATTTACTAGAGAAGGTCCGATGTTTGTTATCATAGAGTGGTTTAGAGAAGATCTTTTGGGCTGAGGCACTTACGTATGCGACCCATCTCATTGATAAGCTGTCTTCATCTGTGATAGAGGGAAAGACTCCTATGGAGATGTGGTCGGGAGAACCAGCACATGATTATGATCAGCTTAAGATTTTTGGGTGTCCTGTATTTTATCATGTTAAAACTGATAAGTTAGAACCTTGAGCTAGAAAAATTATATTTGTGGTATTCAAATGTAGTGTGAAAGGATACAATATTAGGGATCCAGTTGAGAAGAAGATTGTGCTGAGCAGAGACGTCATATTTGATGAGGCTTCTCTCTTAAGGTCTCCCATCTCTCATCAGGTGGAGAGCACCCTGATAGAGGAGACATCATAGTTGGTGGAGATTGATGCAACTCCACAGAGTCTAGATAGGACCGTATCCATTAGAGTGCTGACTGAGGTGATGCCAGATGAGTATAGTAATGATTTGGATGATACAGGTACAACAAAGCAAGATCAGGGACCAACGGTTTAGGTTTGGGATTCTATTATAGTTTGGAGATCCAGGAAAGACATACAGTTGCTAGCGAGATATACAGATACAGTGGTTGCTTATACACTTCCAGTGAAGAGTGTCGATGAGATGGTGCCTACTACCTTCGGAGAGGCTGAACAGAGTTCAAAGGCTGATATATGGTAGGAAGCTATGCGGAAGGAGATTAAGTCTCTTCAGAAGAATGACACATGCGAGCTTATCGAGCTTCCAAAGGGGCGGAAGGCACAAATAGGTGTATACTAAGAAGGATGGCATTCAGGGTACTACAGTGAGGTTTAAAGCAAGGTTAGTAGCGAAGGGTTATGCACAGGAAGAATGTATTGACTAAAATGAGGTCTTCTCTCCGGTGGTGAATCAATCTTCGATTCAGATCTTACTAGCTTTGGTGGCATAATATGGATTGGAATTAGATCGGTTGGATTTTAAAAACAGATTTTCTTCATGGTAATCTTGATGAAGAAATTTATATGACTCAGCCATTGGGGTTTTGAGCTGTAGGGAAAGAAAATTTAGTTTGTAGATTGAAGAAATCGCTATATGAGTTGAAGCAATTGTTGGGTCCTTTTGTTTTGATGATGATTTACAAACACTTTATATCTAATGTTGTTTGTTTAGTGTTTGTGTTTTATATCTATTCTAGGCAAATAATAAGTTGGAGGATGAATGGAATTGCGCATTCACGACCATATCCAATAGAGGTTGGCGGAATTATGGTATGAAGCCTATGCAATTCAAGTTAAAGATCCAAGTTCAAGCTTCATCTGCATGTTTACCAAGTCGAGCTCATTGAAGACCTTCCTCAAGCTTGAGTATGTAGTTTATATTGTTTATAGTATATGTTTATACTTGTGTGTTAATGCTTTAAGCTCATATTATTCACACACACGTATTTGTTGATTTTATCAAAATATAGGTGTTTTTGATAAAATATTATTTTATTAGTTTATAGACTTCAACATCACTTTATACATAGTTTATCAAGTCTATAAAAATATTTTACAAAGTTTCAAAAGTTTGTTAAGTCAAATGTCAAAAACATGCATGTTTAGTTTTCATGTTTTTGAACATATTTCAAAAATGAAGAGTTTTCACATTTGGAAGGTGATTTTTGAAAACATGTATATTATCATGTCTACAATTATTTCCCAAAGTTTTACATTTTTAAAATTTGTTTGCTATTTTGAAAAACAGTTTAAAAATTAGATTTCTGCTTTAAACAGGCTGTATACTTGTTATCAGTCGACTGGTTAGTCGACTGATGCAATCAGTCGACCGATCAGTCGACTGATGAAAGTGCCTGCAATTGTCAAAAGTTTTTATTTTGTTTTGGTCGACTGACCAGTCGACTGATGATCCATCAGTCGACTGATGATCCATCAGTCGACTGATAAAGGTCGTCAGTCGACTAATGAGCTAAAAAATACCTCTAACGATTTTCATCAGTCGACTGATGAAAATCGTCAGTCGACTGATGCTGTAACGGCTAGTTTTTTCAGCCTGTTTTAGTTTTGGGTTTTTGATCTTTTTGCTTTGTTTTTCTTGTGTTTTGGGGTCTCTATAAATACCCCTCATACCTCAGACCAAAAATTAACTAAGAGAATATTTTAAGAGAGTTTAACAAGGGTTTTAAAGTTTGGTTTAAGTTTGTTTAAAAAGCTTTTAAGTATTTTTCAAGTTTTGGTTTGTGAAGAGAATTTCACAAGAGCAAGTGGAGATCATCCTTTGGTGTTTGAGCATTCACTCTTCTCCCTCTCTCTTGTTATCATATAGAGAAGTTTTTCTAAACTCAATCTAGCTATTTTATATGTTTGATTTTCATTTTCATAAGCTAGAATTTATTTGAGTTTAGTTTTGATTATCTCATTGTTACACACACCCACATTGAGATTTTAGTATTTGCATACATAGTATATTGGGGTTGTGAGATATTGTAACTTTGAGTTATGTTTAATTGAGTTCTCACCTTGTTTAGAGAACAAGTCATTTGTTGTTAGCGATCTTAATTGTGATGTTCACTTTGTATTACACTAGTACACCAAGAGGAGTGTGTGGTGAGAGATGGGGTAGTCCCAAGAGGAGTGGGGTAGATGATAATGCCTAGAGAGGTTGTAATTCCTAACACATGAGGGACACACGGGCTACAGAGCAACACTTGAGGTGGTAGTTAGTGTAGTTACATTGTGAGATTATGGAAGTTGATCGGTGAGCTTTAAAAACCGATATTATGTAGTGTAAACGTTTTTGGGTGGTCATTGAAAACCTAGTGTGATAGTGGATTTCTCCCGGGAGTGGGAAGTAGAGACGTCGGACGGAAGGTCCGAACTCCGTGATCATATTGTGTGTTTGCATTGTTTACATTGCCCTATCACAATTATATCTTTTGTTTATCTTGTTTCACCCTTGTTTATATTTCTTATTCTTGCTAATAACTCATTGTATATCTTATTTGCTAGCATAACTTGTTAATTTGTTTTAATTGGCATTAAATCGGATTTAGATTAGCATAAACCCTATTCACCCCCTAGGGTTCTTTCCTAGTGGAATTAAGGTGCTTTCAATTGGTATCAGAGCACTTTTAGCAATCTCCTAGATAGTAGTAAAGGCGATTCGATAGGTTTATGATCAACAAGTCGTACATTAGGAGCTAGTTCGATCATTGCGTGTACTATCGCAAGTTGCATGGAGGTGCGTATATTTATTTGTTGTTTTATGTCGATGACATGTTGATTGCTTCCATTTCCAGATCCGCCATAGATGAATTAAAGATACAGCTTTCGAGCGAGTTTGAGATGAAGGATTTGAGTGAAGAAAAGCGCATTTTGAGGATGGAGATTAGTAGAGATAGAAATAAGGGTAGTATCTGTTTGATATAGATGGCTTATTTAAAGAAGGTGTTGCAACGATTTAATGTTAGTATGAAGACAAAGCCAGTTATGTATCTTTGGGAACCCATTTGAAGCTTTCAGCTGATCTTTCATCGAAGTCAGTTGAAGACAAAGAGTTGATGTCGAAGACACCTTATGCGAGCACAGTTGGAAGTTTGATGTACGACATGGTATGTACGAGGCCAGATCTATCATAGGCAGTTAGCATGGTTTCTCGATACATGAATGAGTCGGTTCTGGGTTATTGGGATGCCGTGAGGTGGATTTTGAGGTACATTCGAGGTACTCTCAATGTTGGTTTGGTGTTTGAACAGGACATTAGTGGTAGGCAGTTGTGTATTGGTTACATAGATTCAGACTATGTTGAAGATTTGGATAAGTACTGGTCGACGATGGGGTATGTGTTCAATTTGACCCGTGCGTCGATGTGTTGGAGATGCACCTTTCAGTCTACAGTGGCATTGTCAATGACACAGGTAGAGTACATGGCGATCACAGAGACTGTAAAGGAGGCAATTTGGCTTTGAGAACTTTTGAAAGATCTTGGTGTTTCGTAGTGGTCTGTCACTACTCATTGTGATAGCATGAGTGCTATCTATTTGGCGAAGAATCAAGTTTTCCATACGAGGACGAAGCACATCGATGCTCGTTATCACTTCGTTCGAGATATTCTTGAAGATGAGGATGTGGAGCTTGTGAATGTACACACACAAGACAATCCAGTAGATATGCTTACGAAGGTGGTTCCTAGCAACAAGTTCGATCATTGTAGAAACTTATTGTAAATTCGTGCTTGTTGAGGCCTGTCAAGGCCATTTGGATGAACTACAAGCAGCTTGATCCCTTAGAAGAGGGGGTACGTAGGTAACCATATTGGTGTAGCCGGATTTGGAGAGACGACATATTGATGCTTATGTTGGTGTCGGCTTAGTTTTGGGAACACTTTGTTGAGGTGGAGAATTGTTGAAAAAGGTAAAAAAAATCACATGAGAAAAGAAGCTACAGGAACTCTCGGGCCGGTCGACTGATCGAAGTCATCAGTCGACTGATCACGTGCACCCTTCAGAGCTGGAAAACAATGCACTGGACAGTCAACTGATAAGCCTTCATCAGTCGACCGATGGACATCCACCAGTCGACTGATGAGGACTCATCAGTCGACTGATAGCGGATATTAGGCCACGACTGATTCTTAGCCTGTTTTGAATTGAGTTTGATATAAATAGAAACATGTTTTCTAGGGTTTAGTGGGAGAGATTTAACAGAGAATAGAGGTTGTTTTGAGCACTTTGAGAAGGAGATTATTGTGAGGGAGTGGGATCTTTTGGTTAGGGTTATTTTGAATGTTTGAGAGAGTTGTAGCCTATTGTTTTTCTCCTCCATATAGTGAAATCTCCCCATCCTCTCCCGGTGGATATAGGCAATTTGCCGAACCATGTAAATTCTCTGTGTTTATGATTAGTTTTGGTTGTTCTCATTGTGAATTATGCTCGTGGTGTTGTTCTCGCATTGCTTACCTACTTGTCATGGAACTATAAGAAATTACTTCTTTAACGAATGGATTTCCCTTTGTTAAAAAGCTAAAAACCTTCGTTATTATATGCTAACGACAAGAAAAATCCCTTCGTCACCCGCTGTTGAAATCTCCCCATCCTCTCCGGGTGGATGTAGGCAATTTGCCGAACCATGTAAATTCTCTGTGTTTATGATTGGTTTTGGTTGTTCTCATTGTGAATTGTGCTCGTGGTGTTGTTCTCGCATTGCTTACCTACTTGTCATGGAACTATAAGAAATTATTTCTTTAACGAAGGGATTTCCCTTTGTTAAAAAACTAAAAACCTTTGTTATTATTTGCTAACGACAAGAAAAATCCCTTCGTCACCCGCTGTTGAAGCCTTCTTCGCTAAAGGGTCACGAAGGTTATAATACCCGTCATTATGGAGTCTATAATGACGGAACATATTACCGTCGTTCATATCTGCGACGGTAATTATCACCGTCATTACCATCAGTAACGGGGATTTTTCCCATCGTTAACATTAGTGACTGGAATATTTTCCCGTCGTTATCATTAGTGACGAAGATATTTTCCCGTTGTTACCATTAGTTACGGGGATATTTTCCCATCGTTACTTAAATGACGGTTTCTCATTCCTGTTGTTGTTGTGTAATGATGGTTTTGTACGTCCGTTGTTATTATGCAATAACGGATGATAACCCCATCGTTGAAGACCAATTAATGACGGTTGAATACCATCGTAAAAGTTCTCATTGTGGGTAATTAGTAACCCATCAACGATGGTGCTTTCCTTTCGTTGATGAACAAAATACGGCTTATAAAACCGTCATTATAGACTACAAATTTTTAATATACATTAATGATAATTTTTCCATTCATAGGTAACTATCATATAATTCTCAACATGACACTAAAAGTCGCAACACAAATATATTAAAAATACCCAATAATGAATAAAAAGGAAAACAAAAAATCCATTCATTAATAACATCAATAAATAAAATTTTATCATCCTCAAATATTCAATACTAATAACAAGAGTTAATATCCCAATTGTTCCAAAGAAAAATACGTGAAACTATTTAAAATAAATTAAAATAAAAGTCTGGAAAAGACACATCCTTTCATCTCTAATCATCGTTAAAAGAACATTCGAGCTACCCCCTCTCCTAATCTTGCATGGATAGCCTAAAAAATTAAAAAATTCACATAATTAAGAAATATCAATTAAGCAAATATTATCTTATTAAGTACAAATCGTATTTTTTCTACTGCAAGTAGTCAATCATAAAAGTATATAAGATATTTTACAAAAAATAATTACCTAGTCTTGCACATGTTCTCGAGTTTGAGGAGTCAATGAAGATGGTTGCTTTAAAAAAAAAGTTCCCGCATAGCTTTCACTTGTGACTCTAAGTCAGACATCCTTTGTTATTATTAATGTTGTTGTTGCTCTTGCTCATCTAAGCGTTATTCAAGCATCTGGTTCTTTTTCTTTTCTTCTATAACTCGTACTTCCAGATCATATCGACCAGGGAGCGGTTCTTTTAAATATTTCAAAGTAGTCCCACCACCAAATATAGTGATGTGACCATGAGATTGCTTTCCCCAGATTTTCTCAACTATCTCAATGTCTGAAAGTGAAGGGTTTGCTTGTTTGACTTGGACAATTTTATCCTATAAAAATTAAATTCATATGTTAGTACTATATAATGCATTATTATCAAACATAAAGACATATTCTAATTACATATTATCTTTATCCCCAATATCTAGTGTTTCATTAGCTTTTTTCGGGTTTCATGGAATATTTTTGCCACATCAGGTGGATTTCCTGACTTGTCACCCTTATTCAAATATTAAATAAAAATGAGTACAGCATCAAACTAAAAAAATAGTTTTAAATAAATAGAAAATTAGTTTTAAATGTATACCAAGTCCCACGCAATTTGTCTAAAGGGTTTACTGCCCGTGTGGTGGAGCATCTTTCTTTTGCCTCTGTTAAGTGTATTTTGTTGGCTTGATTTCTATACATCAAGATTAAAAGATAATTTTAATAATCCAGCAATATACATGGAACAAAATAAATAAAATTAGAAGATTAATACCTAAAATTTTGAAGAAATATAATGTTCCTTAACCAGCCAATCACAGTCATCAACACTCACTTCTGCAGGTTTATTTCTAGATGCAACTTGAAATGAATTTCCTTTCACATATTTCTTGTGCATGTCACCAAGCCACTTATTCCACAAACTTGCCGAATCTCCCTTTTACTCCATGTCCTCGGTATCAAATTTATCCTACAGTTGTTTGAGTTCTTTTCCATACTGAAAAAATCTTGC
Source organism: Asparagus kiusianus (assembly GCA_022839385.1). Taxonomy (NCBI): domain Eukaryota; kingdom Viridiplantae; phylum Streptophyta; class Magnoliopsida; order Asparagales; family Asparagaceae; genus Asparagus; species Asparagus kiusianus. The sequence continues at coordinate 23,814 of BQKN01067415.1, forward strand.
TCCATGTCCTAGGCATCAAATTTTCCTTATTTCAGTTACAGGAAAGCCAGATAACCACTGCAACTTTAACATACTGAAACAAATCTTGCTCAAGGAAAAGAACTCAAAAACATTAGAACAACTAACTAGATCATGTTTTAGCGTGAAAGCAACCATTGGCAGCGTATATTTGAGGTAGGGCATGTGCGCTATGTCAAATCTAGCAAATGCTCTTATCTTTTTAAACCCTTTACGTTTGACATATGCCCTACACTAAAGTGTCTAAAGCCATATAAATACAAATTCATAAAGTTGAGACAATTTCCTAGTTAAAAGTTTTAATACATTGTTGTGTTTTATCATAATAGAAAATGCTGTGTAGTGTGTACTATGTGTGCCCTATCTACTATATGATCCTGTCTTCACCCTTGAAAACAAGCATTATATTAGCATAAACTTTCTACAAACCATCCATGGCAGAATTCATGCTTGATGATTCTCCAAAGCTAAAAGCACAATTGCTGCAAATTTCCGCTTGTTTTTGCCAAATTTAGCTCACATCCAAAATTCCAAATACAGTTCAAATTTCAGCATTACCCAGTGATAGCATCTTTATTAGATTACTAGTTATTTCTAAAATGAACAGTAAATATACGATATTAGCATCTTTTATGATATTCTGCTCAACAAATATGAAATATCTAAGGTTAATAATAGAAAAGGAAATAACTTAGCTTTCAAAATTGACACATTCGTAAATAATAATCTAGTTTATTAAGTTTTCCAAGCAAAGTAAATCTCCATAGATACACAGAACTACTTTTGCTAGTTCAGATTATTCTCTTCCTATCTACTGGACACAACCTCTTAGATCTAACTACAAGAATTATTAACAATGTGTCACAAACAAACAAAGAAATCATTATTAGTACCTTCGCAAACTTTCCACTAAAAACTGAAAGAGCTAATCTCCAAAATGCTGGAACATGTTGGATAAGCAAAGTAGTTAATTGTCGAATATAACAAAGAACTACTTTTGCTAGTTCAGATTATTCTCTTCCTGTCTACTGGACACAACCTCTTAGAGCTAACTACAAGAATTATTAACAATGTGTCACAAAACAAACAAAGAAATTATTTTTAGTACCTTTGCATGCAAACATTCCACTGAAAACTGAAAGAGCTAAACTCCAAAATGCTAGAACATGTTGGATAAGCACAACAATTAATTGTCGAATATACGTTCCTCTCAAAGCATCTACTTCTTCTCCCATGAAATCTGTCTCAAAATTGCCAGAGTCCAGGATTGAGGAATCAACATTAAACTGGCACAAATAAACAAAACATTTAGAAAATTATTTAAATTATTCCTAAGCAAGCTGAATGAGTAATAATTAAAAGTCTCAAGTCATATGAGGTGTCTGAACAAATAACTTCGGTCTATGAATGACAAGGAGCTATAACAAGTCCTTCCATGCTGAAGATGTGAGTCACTAGGCACTAACACATGTGATGTAACTAGAATGAAACTTTGCTATAGCTAAATGTGCAAGCTGTTGCCTGCAATTCGTATGTGGTGGTTTATCTAAACATGCCATGATAACTGTTTATAATTTCCTTTGTTTTGCATTACCCTTCTTATTTATCTTATCTTCAACACACTTAAATCCATAAGAAAAGTTAGGAAAATAAATTATGAAACACAAGAATGAACTACACAATAAACATCAATAATAAACTTAACACTTACAGACTTGTTAGATTCTTGCTGGAGCTGCCTCCATCTCGTATCAGACTGCAATCTCTCATGCATCTCACTGTGTAGAACTTCCATACAGGTTTCACTACTTGCAAAAGTTAGCCTTTTCTTTACCTTTTTCTTCTTTAATGCATGTGCCTAAAATCATGTATATTTTCCCTCAAATATTTTAGGCAGTTAAGGCAATGTAATGCAGTTAGTTGTGTCAATGCAGTTTCTAAAAGCAAAGTACATTTAGCATTGTGCGAGTCCAAGCTTAGTGCATTATGACAAAGCACATACTGCAAACATAGTTTCCAAAAAAATCATGGCTCTGAACTCAATTCCATTGTCATGAGGGGTAAGTAATATAAAAAAAAAACAACAATTTATCATTTAAAAGAGAAGAAAGTGCATAATAAGACTACAAGTTGTACACTCTGTAACATAGTTAATAATCTTCAATTTCAGAGCTCACATATAAAATTGAAGAATAATTACGCAATTGGTGCTCTAGAGGAGCATAGGCTTGGAGAAAGTAAATCCAAATAATAAAAGCTAACCTCTGTGATCAGATGTTTCTGTTCCTGTTTTCGAAGACCAATCCTCGCACTAAAAAGTTGAGCATCATCTACTACAAGAGTTCAGCATTCTAGTGAGGTTTAGAGCAATCTTTTCAAGATCGAATCATGTAATATCATTACAATATTCAGCTCCACTAGTCACCGATAACCCACTTTGAACAAACCTCAAAATCAAAGCAGTTCAAGGGACCAAATCTCTAACAAGCATAAAATCAAACAGGTCTTGTGCATTATCAAATTCACCACAAATATAATACTCATTGATTGAAGCATTCTGAAACCTAGGGTGAATCCAGTAGGCAGCCATTTATGTATGTATAATAATAACTACAAAAGGAAGGAAGCCTCAATAACTACAAAATCTTTTTTCTACTAAAGTTGGAGGAATGAGAATCTAATTCAATCCTCGACAGATTTTGCGGAAAAGTCTCGACAAACCATGAGCCAGAATTATAAACAGGTATGAATCTTCATCCGTCACAGCAACAAAAGAGGGAAATTCCATCAAATTAAGCATCAATTGAACGACACTTGTTGTGGCCATCAACATCTAAACCAAAAAACTTGCTCACAGTTTCTCCTGTGAGATCATCATTATTTTGTACTTCTGAGTTGCCATTAAAGTTAGGTAAATTACTGACCTTATCCTTAGAGGAAAAGGAGGCGACGATGGGGATACACTGGGGCGATGACGACGCTGGGGGAGTGCTGTGGTGGTGCTCGACGACGACAAACTGGATCGGCACTCAACAAGTCACGACGACGAATAGGATCGGCCGACGACGAGCTGGAGACGATGACGAGAGGGAGCCGACGATGACCTGGAGACGACAATGAGTGGGCCGACAACGAGTGGGAGACAAACGACGATCTAGAGAAGGCGATGATCAAGAGAAAGTCGGTGTTTTTTTAAGTCTAGGGTTTAATTGTTGCGGTTAGACTCGTTAGAGGGATGATTAATTATAGGAGTTATGGGGGGATTGGGTTCTAATTTGGGTTTCGGTTATCATCATTAAAGGTAATGGAGCCCGTCGTCTTTAAGAAGACCCAATAAAGACAGTATTAGGATCAAATTAACGAAGGGATTAGAAATCCGTTATTCCATCTCACATCATTCCTCTAATATTTGTAAGTATTCGACGAAAGCTTTAAAACACGTCGTTATTATATGCACATTAATGACGGTCAACCGATCCCTTCACTAATTTTGGTCGTTAAAGACCGGATTTCTTGTAGTCGAATTATGCACGTTTCTGTCGGGCGCAACACTTCGCACTCTGAAAAAAAACCCTTCCTTGTGTAATGCCAAATTAACCGATCCTACCTAACTCCCGAACCCAATGGAATTGATTTCACTAACGTTGTTTCATGTAGCCATAAGATTAAATCAATCAACTCATTATTCCATCTTTAGCTACGTTGGTGAAAAAATTGGTTAACTGTTGCCTCTGGATGGAGCAAACTAATCGATGTTTGCACCCGGAATGTCTATGGCATACGTAACCATCTTTCTAAATCAAATGGACACTCTTGCTAGGCGATTCTTTCCTCAACCTACCATACTTTTCCATTTAAATACTCCATAAAAGTTTTCTTTCAGCAAAAAAATGTAGCTAATGTGAAACCTCATTATAAATATTTTTCTCAAACTATTCATACTGTTTATAATCATCAACGTTGCATTGCCCACATACTGTTTATAATCATCAACATTGCATTGACCAAGCATACAACAATAATGCTATAAAAGATAAAAGATCTAATTGGTTCATCAAAATAAAATCCATTTATTTTATTTTCTAAGAATAGTTCATTTTGCGATCCATTAACTAATTAACTGATATGTGTACTATACATTCCATTTATTTTATTTTCTAAGAATAGTTCATTTTGCGATCCATTAACTAATTAACTGCTATGTGTACTGTACATTCAATTTTCATTTTTTGGTGGCATACATTCAGAGATAGTTCACGGTTATGGGCCTTATTAACAGCTAAGGCACGACCTTGAGCGAGCACTGCTAGATGTCAAAGTATGTGGGCTTCCATCACTTACAAGAGTTAGGCCCACACTTGAACACGTTTGCCTGCTTTTGCTCCATCTGGCAAACGCGCGTACATCCTTTCTTCTTTGTGAAAATCTACGCGTACTAAAAGACGCAGACGTAACTAGGACGCGAAAAGTACACGGATAATTCATACATATACCGTATTCTTATTCAATAACGCACGGATATGAATACTAATATTGATATCCTATAGAATACAAATATATACAAATACATATATGTATTTTTTTATTTTAGTAAGTTGATTGTTCTGGACCTGATATTCATATCAACCAGACCAGTTGAAATTATTTTGAGCTTAGCCTAATAGGTCAAGTCAACAAGAGATCAAACTTAATTATGAAGTTCTATGATTTGAATTTTTTTTTCCTTTTTACTTAAATGGCTCTTTGATATATAAAATGTTTATGTTTTCTTCATATCTGCTTTTTTATAAGCACATACACATAAAAGAGCGTCACATTTGATCTGATCCATTTGTGGGCCAACCTGCAATGCCAAAAATACGAATTCACGCTTTGATAATGAGATTTTCCTGTTTAGATTAAATATGATTATGGGCACATATGTTATACTAGTGTGTAATGCTATCTTTAAGGTTGACCCGCATAAAGTGATGAATTAGTTAATTTGGGTCAATGGATATTTAATTTAATTATGGCCTAATTGTGTAGATACCATGTTGTAATTATAATTTGATGAGGGGCCAAATTATAAAAGTACAACATCTATAAATAAGGGGTTATGGTCCCTAATCTGAGGTTACGTTCTCTAATTCTCTTAATCCCCATCTAAAGAGAAATCTAAAAGAGAGACCCTCAAAATTAGAAGATCAAGCCCTAATTCAGATTCGTACAAATTTGTTAAGGATTCAGGTATGCTTACGCTTTCTTGTTCTTGTTAATCTCTTAGAATTAATCACAGCTATTGTATGTTTTAGATCGATTAAGATCAACAAGTGGTATCAGAGCCACCGTGATTAGTTCTCTGAGATTTATGTTTAAGTTGAACAGAGTTAGGGTTTCATTTTTTATTTGTTCCACGCATGAACAGTAACATGCAATTTGATCTTGTTTTCAATTATGTTGTTTTGTTTGATCCGGATACTTTCATGTATTAAGATCGTGTACAAAATGATCCAGCGATTAAGTTCAAAATAAGATTCAACACATTTTTTGGTTTGGCCGTAGTTCACTTGAGCTCTTTGCCAGCGATGATCGCTGGCGGCCCAACTGTCAAATGAAGATAGCGACGGCGACAATCAAGAAACCCTAGGGTTTCGAAACCCTCTGGTGCGGGAGCTTAAACGGCGGTGACAGTTCAGAACGAAACCCTAAAGGGGATTGTGAGTGAGATCATGCATAAATTAGGGCATGAGAGCTTACCTAAATTCAGGCGAGCTTCAATCAGGTTGTAGGCGAACTCGTCAGCTACGTTAGCAGGCGAGCTTTGTCGGCAAACAGCAGACGAGCCTAAATCAGGCGAGCTTTCAATCACGCGAGCTCGAGCCTATTCAGGCAAGCTCAAGCCCCTTTAGATGAGCTCGAGCCCTATTCAGGCGAGCTCGATTACAGACGAGCTCGAGCCTATTCAGGCGAGCTCGAGCCCTATTCAGGCAAGCTTGGTCTCGATTACAGGTGAGTTTTCAAACGCTCGATTACAGGCGAGCTCGAAATTTGGTTTAGGCGAGTTTTCGAACTGAAGGCGAGCTTCGTGATTTTGGCTTGCATTTGGAAATTTGTTTTTGGCGATATTCGTCGGCTATAAGGGCAAGGCTGCGGGCGATTCTCTTTGAGAAATCACAGTCCAAAGCCCACTTAAGTTGGGCCTTTAACTTATTAAGTTTGGGGCCTTTAATTAATAGGACTGTGATTTTATTTATGTTTTGTGCCTGTTTTAATTAAGTTGTGGATTTAATGTAAGCCTTTAAATTTATGGGCTTTTTCTCTATGCTTAATTAAAATAGGGAAATTTATTTGAACTATTCAAATAAATTTCAAAAATTTGTTTAATATGAATTAAATTAAATTTGATAGTTAATTAATTATTTAATTCAAATAAAATGATACTAAAGTATTAATTGTGTCTCTCATTCCAATTGATTAATTGAAACAAGATGTTGCCAAAGCAACCTCTCTTGTGTAGATTGTTCATGAAATATGTTAGATATTAGTGTGTATGTTTTCGTGTAAATATTTAATCGGCCTAAAGGAAGGTTAATATTTATTTAGACTACATACACATCTGCGATGATAAACGTATGATAATTATAAGTTTTACATGTGAATATTGAATCAATACAAAGATAGGTTCATTATTTGACATGCGTTATCGTTAGTGTTTGATTATTGCAACAAGATATCAATTGCAATTAATATTACTATTTAAAGACTTGATGTTAATGTTGTGTCAGATATCTTGAGATGAGATTAGTCATTATTCAAATTTTATTGATTACTAATTATAGTTAATAATGTGAAAAATCTTTTGTTTATTTCAGCTAATGCATCTGCTGTAATAATTTTTGCTAACATCAATTCAATTCCTATGCTTAATAGGACAAATTTTAAGGTTTAGAAAGAAAACATTCTAATTGTTCTTGACTACATGAATCTAGACCTTGCATTAAGGACTGAACAACCGCAACCTCTCAATGTGGATAGCACTTCTGATGCAAAGAAGTAGTATGAGAAGTGGGAGCGTTCAAATCGCATAAGTCTAATGATCATTAAGCGTGGCGTTTCGGAAGCCTTCAGGGGCATAAAATCCGAAGGGATTACTAAAGCCAAAAATTTCCTTACCGAAATTGAGAAGCATTTTGCTAAAAATGATAAAGTAAAAACAAGCACGCTTTTAGCTTTCTTGATTTCAATGAAGTATAAGGGCAAAGAAAATATAAGGGAGTACATCATGGAGATGTTTCATATTGCTTCAAAACCTAAGGCACTTAAACTCGATCTTTGTGATGAGTTACTAGTGCATCTGGTTCTGTTGTCTTTTTCTTCACAATTTAATCAATTTAAGGTCAGTTATAACTATCAAAAAGAGAAATGGACTGTCACGCCCCGGGTCCAAAACATGATAATTTGGAGCGTGACTCGGTCGGCAATGCAACCATACGGTTACATTCACGCCTCTGGATCATCCTGTATACAAATATATTGCTAAAAAAACTACTACATAGAGCATGTAACTAAAAATAACAAAGGAACTAGATTGATAAAGAAAACTCTGAAAAGACAAGTTCTCTTACATGTCCACAACTATTCAAAGTAGGAAAGAGGAAAATACATCTTAGTCTGGAATACCACCAATGATAAAAAAAAGACTCCAAAACTGAAGCTGAGAGAGTGAAGAGAGAGAAGGTGATCACTGTCGCTGGTCTTAATCCTTAAAGTACTCTTAGTCCTGCGAAGAAAGAACAATTCCCAAGTCTGGGGCATGCAAACCCCAGGGGAGTCAGGAAACTCCTAACAAGCATGTAAAATGAAGGGATAATACACATGTATGTGTAAATGGCATATAAAGAAAAAAATTTATAAATAAACAGTGATAAAAGAAATTTACAAACCATAGAGATCAAACAATGTCTATCTTCAACCACACAAGCAGATTTTATTATTATTTTAAAAGTTATTTGAATTAGAGAAGAATATTTCCATGTATATAAATCGGTTTCCCGTAAACCGTCCCGGGAACACGGCTTCAAGTCAAGTATTGGCTCTTTGGCCCCATGTATATATATAACTCAGGATATCAGGAATGCGCATAGGCCCGTTTATATACATGTTATATTCTCCGTCCAATTCCCCTTTTATTAAACCCCATGTTGTTTGTTTAATCTAAGTCACTGTGCATGAAATGTTGTGCACTAACCACAGGGATTCCGTGGAACGGCTTCCGTAAAACTATGAGAGATAATCGTGGTCCAAAACATGTCTAATTAAGAGGGGTGCATCGTCTAGTCAATGCTACAGTAATAATAGTAATAATCAAGGAAAACTCCTCACATCGGGATATCGATGTCGAGGGTATAGCCATGCTATGATAACACGTTAAAAATCATAGTTCTTGACGGAAGTCGTCTTCATGCACAGTCAACCCTATCAAAAACCCCTAGGTGATTAAACATAGCATCCAGTGATCCAAAAGCATCAAGAAACCAAACAATATCATCATTATGACCTTCAAAACCTCAGCTAAGACAGAAGTGGAAGACACGTGAAAAAATAATAAAAATAATAATAATAATTATTCATCTATTCAATATTTTGTTAGTCGTCATGTGGTCATGAGTTAAGTTCATTATACATACATAAAAATTGATTTGTTACAAAGATGCGTGCGGAAATATATTCATAAATATGATATGGCAAACACGTAACAGATGCCTAACTAAGTAATATAAACATGTTCGTTATTTGATGTATACATTGACATCAAATGATGATTTACATGAATGGCCAAATACCTGATTCATTTTATCACTTGGGCAACTTCTGATTAATTAGATGATTTACTAAAAAAAAATGGAAACTATAAAAAAACTTATAACCAAGTAACATGTAAGCAATAATAATAATAATAATAATAATAATAATAATAAGTACTATAGTTAACTGTGGAGTGAAGTAACAAGAAACCCCAACAATTTAGTCATAGATTTTTATTTATTTACAGCTCATGCCATCAATTTATTTATAGCTCATGCCATCAACTTATTTACTACGAATGCCATCCATCAAATTTCAACGAAAACTTATATATGATTATTCTATTAACTTATTTACAACTCATGCCATCAATTTATTTACAGCTAATGCCATTAAATTAATTACAGCTCATGCCATCAAAATATTTACAACGAATGCCATTCAACTAAAATCATGTATACACATATTAAAATTCATAGAAAAATATATATAATCAAGTGGAAAAAAATTGTTTGCATGAAAAAAATGTAATCTTAAAGTAATAATATTTGAGGAAAAGAAATGCTTGCCGATTTGTTGAAGAAAAGACTATGAACCCCAAAAGAAATCCAACTTTCGTATCCTTCCGTTCTCTTGTTCTCTAGTTCTTCTTGTTCTCTTTTTTTTCGTTTTTTTATAGGAAAGAAGAAGTGAGGATTATATATAAAAGGGAAAGTTAAATTTTGAAAATCCCTAAAATTAAGGAAATTTGTTTTTAAATTTGGTAAAATGTGTAAAAACAAACAAGGAAACAAAAAAATATCCCACGTTTTTGGGAGCTGAAATCAGGAAATTTTGAATTTTAAAAAATTCCAAAAAAAAGAAAAAGAATCATCTTGAATCTCTCAAATGAAGACATGAGTGAAGTGGGCTTTCTAGATGGGCCTTTGAGAACCCTCATTTTTTTTAAACATGATGTGGGCCTATTCATAAAGCTTTCTTCAACATAAAATAATTTTGGACCTCCTATAAAACTTTGTATAAAAATATTGATTATTACATGGACTCTAAATGAGCTCATTTCATATTGTATACAAAAAGAAGATAGGTTGAAGTAAGATAAGACTGAGAGTGCTCATTTGGCCTATATCTCTAAGGTTATGGGCAAGAAAAGGAAAACTGAAAATGAAGCTGCTAATGATCCAATTCAGAAAAAACAACATAAGGATGATTAGGGTTATTTCTTATGCAATAAGGCTGGACATGTAAAGAAGGATTGTACCAAATATCACGCTCGTGCTAAGAAGGGTATGTTCCTTACTTTGGTCTGTTCTAAGGTTAATTTGGTATCACTACCTAGAAACACTTGGTGGTTAGACTCTGGTGCTACTACTCACATAAGTGTTTCTATGCATGGTTGCCTGAGCTACCGAAAGCCAAGTTATGGTGAAAGACACATATTTGTTGGCGATGGACAATCGGTAGGCGTAGAAGTATATGGGCATTTTAGGTTGCTGTTAGGAACTTGTTTTTATTTGGATTTGAAAGATACTTTTGTAGTACCCTCTTTTAGGCAGACTTTTGTTTCTGTTTCAGTGGTGGACAAATAAGGTTATTATTGTTCATTTAGAAACAATCAATTTAGTTTATCTTTAAATTAAAATGTTGTGAGAACTGGTTTCTTAAGTACTTATGACAACCAATATTTGCATAATACAATTGCTTCTTATAATGAAATCTTGCATATGGAATCACGTGATACTAAGTGTAAATTAAATAAGGAAAATTCAGTAATATTATGGCATAAGCGCTTGGGTCATATCTCAAAAGGTAGAGTTGAGCGTCTTATGTCTGATGGCATTTTGGATACCCTTGATTTTTTAGATTTTACGTATGTGTTGAATGTATCAAGAGTAAATAGACCAAAGTTAAGAGATTAGGTGTCAATAGATCTTCAGAAGTCTTAGAATTGATACATACAGATATTTGTAGGACATTCCCTACGATATCTTAGAATGGTCAATAATATTTTATACCATTCATAGAAGATTACTCACGTTATGGGTACCTATATCTCACTCATGAGAAATCTGAGTCATTGGACATGCTCAAAGCTTTTAAAGCTGAAGTGAAGAATCAACTCAACAAAAGGATTAAAACCGTTAGATCTGATCGTGGTGGTGAGTATTATAGCAGATATGATGGTTCAGGTGAACAACATGCAGGGCCATTTGCTGAATACCTAGAGGAATGCAGTATTGTCTCAAAGTACACCATGCAAGGGTCACCTAGCATGAATGGTATAACCGAAAGACAAAACATAAATGGCGTAGCTGAATATGGTATTCTTCTTTACCAGGTTCACCTAGCATGAATGGTGTAGCTGTAAGATGAAACATGAATGGTGTAGCTGAATGTGGTATTTTTCTTTACAAAAGTCACTCTGGGGAGAAGCATTAAAGACGACAGTTTACATTCTGAACAGAGTACCAAGTAAAGTTGTTACAAAAATACCTTATGAACTTTGGACTGGTCAAAAGCCCAGTTTAAGATATTTACACATTTAGGGATGTCCAGCTGAGGCAAGACCTTATAGGCCAAATGAAAATAAATTGGACTCCAAAACAGTTAGCAACTACTTTATTGGGTATTCTGAACGATCTAGGGGCTATAAGTTTTATGATCTCATACTCAGGATTATTTTTGAGATGGGAACAACAATATTCTTTGAGGATGTAGAGTTTGAAGGGAGAAATAAGATTAGAAAGATTGTGTTTGAGGAAGAATTGGCTTCAGATCCAATTAATACAGTCACTTTTGATAATATTTTGATTTCTATACATGTTATTGATCAAGAAGTTAATTCGAATCCTCATGAAGACAATGTTGAACAACTCCCTGTTCCAGAAGAATAAACTCAACAACCTCAAGGACCATTGTTATTAATAAGATCCACTAGAGAAAGGAGAAATGCTATTCCGGATAATTATATTGTATTTCTCTAAGAGCATAAGGAAAATAATAGAATGTTAGAGGATGATCCAATCAACTTCCATCAGGCCATGAAAAGTTTTAACTCTCAAAAGTGGATTGATGCCATGAATAAAGAATACAAGTTTATTAAAACAATAAGGTTTGGAAACTTGTTCTATTACCAGAAGGTGCAAAACCAATTGGTTATAAATGGATATTTAAAACCAAGCGGGATGCAAATAGTAATGTGTAGAGGTATAAGGCACGTCTTGTAGTAAAATGCTATACTCAAAAGGAAGGCATTAATTATATAAAGACATTCTCTTCGGTTTCATCAAAAGACTCTTTTAGAACAATAATGGCACTTGTTGCTGACTTTGATCTTGAGTTACATCAGATGGATGTTAAGATTGTGTTTTTCAATGGGGACATTGATGAAATGATCTATATGGTGCAACCAGAATTGTGTCAGGAGACCCGAAGAATATGGTTTGAAAAATAGAAAAATCCATCTATGGACTCAAGCAAGATCCTCATCAATGGTGTCATAAGTTTTAATAAATAATTATCTCGTTTGGTTTTGACATGAATATTATTGATGACTGTGTATATCACAAGTTTAGTGGAAGTAAGTATATTTTCCCGGTTTAGTATGTCGATGATATATTGCTTGCCACTAATGATACAGGTATGTTGTAAGAAACTAAGAGATTTCTTTAAAGAATTTTGAGATGAAAGATCTTGGGGATGTCTCTTTTATATTAGGAATCCAAATACATCAAGATCGTTCTCGAGGCATACTTGGATTATCACAAAAGAGCTATATCTATAAAGTACTCAAAAGTTTCGACATGCAATATTGCAGACCAAGTGACACCCCTGTTGCTAAAGGAGATAAGTTTTGTCTTAATCAGTGCCCTCAAGGTAACCTTAAAAATTCAGGAAATACAGAAGATTCCTTATGCTTCGGCTGTAGGAAGTCTAATGTTTGCTCAGATGTGTACGCATTCGGATATTTTGTACATTATTTGTATATTAGGCAGATACTTAAACAACCCTTGTATGGATCATTGGATAGTAGTCAAAAGGGTTATGAGGTATCTTCAGAAAACAAAAGATTATATGCTCACATACAGAAAATCAGAATAGTTGGAGGTCATTGGGTACTCTGATTCTAATTTTGCTGGATGCCAAGATAGCAGAAAGTCTACTTTAGGCTACATTTATATGTTATCAGGAGGAGTTATATCTTAGAAAAGTATCAAACAGACACTTGTAGCTTTCTCCACTATAGCAGCAGAGTTTGTAGCTTGCTATGAGGCATATAATCAGGGAATATGGCTGTGAAATTTTGTCACTGGACTGCATATTCTAGAAAACGTTAAAAGACCACTTAAGTTATTTTATGATAATAAATCAGTAGTTATGTATTCCAATGATAACAGGAGCTTGACTAAGTCAAAACACATTGACATTAAGTTCCTAGTTGTGAAACAAAAGATGCAGAGTGGACAGATATCCATAGAACACATTAGGATAAACTCCATAATAGTTGATCATCTTACTGAAGGATTTCCACCCAGGGTCTTTCATGAGTACACTGCTCATATGGGTGTTGTATTATTTGTAGATATTATGATTTAGTAGGAGTTTGTAATTTTTGGTGCTTTGTGTTTGGTTATTTTGTCTAATCAGAATAAAATATTCAGTTCATACACTTTATTACATTATGTTTAGGATTGATCTCACTAAAGTTTAAGGTAGGACCAGTTAAAAATAGACATGTATAGATCACATTGCATGTAATTTTTATGCTACACATCCATGATTGATCTATGTCATTTGATTGTAATTGTATATGTGACCATTGATGGGTTTAGTCATGATAAATGTGACGAAAGCCGCTTTGATCCTATATAGATATAGTCAATGGATGAGATTGTTTAGAAATATCCTTATTTGTGATAGTAATTTTGAGCTCATAAGGTTATACACACTTTAAGGAAACATATAGTGCACAAGTGGGAGATTGTTAGATAAAATCTGATTATGGGCACATATGTTATGTTAGTGTGTAATACTATCTTTAAGGTTGGCCCACATAAAGTGATCAATTAGTTAATTTGGGTCAATGGATATTTAATTTAATCATGGGCTAATTGTGTAGATACCATGTTGTAATTATAATTTGATGAGAGGCCAAATTATAAAAGTACAACATCTATAAATAAGGGGTTATGGTCCCCAATCTGAGGTTATGTTCTCTAATTCTCTTAATCTCCATCTAAAGAGAAATCTAAAAGAGAGACCCTCAAGATTAGAAGATCAAACCCTAATTCAGATCGGTGCAAATTCGTCATGGATTCAGGTATGCTTCCGCTCTTCTTGTTCGTGTTAATCTCTTAGAACTAATCACGACTATTGTATGTTTTAGATCAATTAAGATCAACATTTCCTTGTTGTTTTTGAACTATACTTGTAGATTTCACAGTGAAGATAAGGTCACAATGAGTGTGATAATCCGCACGTATCTAGGTTTACTCATATATAGTCGTTTATTAATTTTATCTATTGAGTTAATATCATTACTAGTTTCTTATGTTGACGGGATTTCAAATAGGCCATTGAATTGAACAGTAAGCCGAATGAAGCATGCCTTCCTCTTAGAATTTTCATTACCAACTTCGGCAGATTATAATGCTGACAATATTGCACGAAGCAGGATTGCAATTACTTGATAGTTTTCGACATATTCATGCGTATTTTAGTTACTTACAATGCTTGTGTTCGTAATGCACAAGTTCTTTTCAGTCGATTAATTATCTTAACATAATAAATTTATTTTCCTATGAAAACATTGATTGAAGCTATCTTTGTGTACATTTATTATATTAATTATAAGCTAATAGTGTTTTTTATGTAGAGGTGGGCTTTTTTCTTAGGGGGGGGGGGGGGGGGGTGGGGGGGGTGGTGGGAGGGGGGGAGGGTGGGGGTGAGGGGGGTCCGGGGGTTGGTTGTTAATATAACTTATAGTTTTTGTTGGTTTTGGGTGTGTGTAGACCGAAACATGATAACAAATCAACAAGCTGAAAAAATCCCGTATTAGTCGACCGATGGAAGAAGACCAGTCGACCGAATCGATAGTAGGAAACAATCTAGGAAATCACTCTTTGTTCAGTCGACTGATGGAGCTCATCAGTCGACCGATAGAAGCTCATAAGTCAATCGACGTGAGGATCAGTCGACCGATGAAACCCATGAGAATTGTAAAAAAGTTTATGCTTAGTCGAACAATACGTATCAGTCGATCGAAGCAGCTCATCAATCGACCAATAGGAATTTTTCAGTCGACCAAGAAATGTACACAGACGTGCACAAGGGAAAGTTGTTCCCGTCAGTCGACCGATGCAAGTGATCGGTCGACAGACGATGTTAAAAATAGAAACCCTATTTCTGTTTGGATTCCTGTTTTGGGCTAGATATATATATAATCCTTAAATGTTTTTAGGGTTATGCAACACACGAATAGAGAGGGTTTTAAGAGGGTTTTCTAAACACTTTGAGAGAGAGATCTGAGAGAGAGAGAAGCCGTTTGCAGGCATTGTAATCTTCTTTAATCATAAAGGAATTTTATGGTGTGGCTCCCGAGGACGTAGGCACGTTTGCCGAGCCTCGTTAAATCTGGTGTTCGTTCTTCTTTATAATTTTTTCCAGTAAGTTTTGTATTTTCCGTGATTTTCTTACTTGCTTAATTTCGACACAAGATCCGAAAGGGCACGGGTTGTCATTGTTTCAACCCTAACAACTGGTATTAAAGCTTTGTTTGAGAAAGTTTTGTGCGAGAGCTATGACAGAAGAAAGTAAATCAAAGATCGAGAAGTTTGACGGATCAGACTTCGCCTACTTGAAGTCACAGATGGAGGACTATCTGTATCAGAAGGATCTTTACTATCTGTTGATGGGCAAAGCCAAGGGAAAGAAGAAGGAGGAATCAGACGAGGACTTGAACATACTGGATCGGAAGGTTCTAGGGCAGATCCGGTTGTTGCTTGTCCAATCAGTCACCCATAACAAATTGAAGGAGAAGACGATGGTGGGTCTTATAGAAGCACTCGTGAAGATGTACGAGCAACCGTCAGCTACAAACAAGGTGCATCCAAGATACTCTTTAACCTCAAGATGGCAGAAGGATACTCCTTCATGTTGCATTTCAGCGAGTTTAACACGATCGTTGATCAACTTATCTCCATCAACACCACATTTGATGAAGAACTGCAGGCCATATTGATTCTATCGTAGCTACCATGACTGCAATTAGCAACTTGGCGGGGAAGAAGAAGTTAAAGCTGAGTGAGGTTGTTAGCATGATTATATCCGAAAATGTTAAAAAAAATCGTCCGAATCAGAAGGTTCAAGTTCAGCTCTAAATCTTGAGCAGAGAGGCGGAAGCTAGAAGAAGGGTAACTAGAACAGGAATTGGTCGAAGTCGAAGAAGAAGAGGTCAAGCTTGAAGGTGAGGCCTATCAAAGAAAAGTGTTGGAACTACGGCCAGGAGGACCATATATTTTCGGTCTGCAAAACGCCAAAGAAGAATGCGAATGAGCAGGAGGCTCATATTGTGCAAGTTGCCTTGATCCTTGCTATGGATAGTGATTCTGATTCATTGGTTATTAATTCAGGAGCCTCATTCCATGCCACTGCTAATAGGAAGTTTCTCCAGAACTATACAGCAGGGGACTTTGGGAAAGTGTACTTAGAGGACAACGACCCTTGTTGTATTATTGGAAGAGGTGATGTGCAAATTCAGATGAAGGACTCTAAGTGGAATCTGAAGAATGTCTGACATGTACTGAAGCTTAAGAGGAATCTTGTTTTTGTTAGCCAGTTTGGAGTAGAAGTCTATGTTTCGACATTCACTGGGGATTCGTAGAAGATCTTCAACGGTACTATGGTGGTTACGTGCGACAACAAAACAAAAACTCTCTACCTTATTTCACATGCGAGTGACACCCTCGTAATTGTAGCTGGTAAGGAGAGGGCAGATCTGTGGCACAATAGGTTGGGACACATGAGTGAGAAAGGTATAAAGATTCTACACTCATAGGGAAAGCTAATTGGTATCGATTCAGTTAAAGTTGGTGTTTGCGAAGATTGCATCTATGGAAAACAAAATAAGGTCAGCTTTCAGAAGAGTGGAAGACCACCTAAAGCTCAGAAGCTAGAGCTTGTTCATACTGACGTTTGGGGTCCAGCTACCGTGTCTTCTCTTGATGGATCGATGTACTATGTTACCTTTATTGACGATCACTCGAGGAAGGTGTGAGTATACTTCATGAAGCACAAGTCAGAAGTATTTAGGATCTTTAAGAAGTGGAAAGCCATGGTAGAGAACGAGACAGATCTAAATGTGAAGTGTCTGAGATCGTACAATTGCAAAGAATACGAGCTTTAGGAGTTCAAGAAGTTATGTACTCTAAATGATATTCGTTTAGAGAGGACTACTCCAGGGACACCATAACATAATGGTGTTGCAGAGAGGATGAACAAGACATTAACAGAGCATGCGAGGAGCATGCGCTTACATGCAGGTCTACCTAAGATGTTTTGGGCAGACGCGGTGCATACAACAGCTTATTTGATTAATCATGGGCCATCAGTTCTATTGAACTTTAGGATTTCAGAAAAGATTTGGAGTTGCAAGATAGTAAATCTCTCACACTTACGAGTATTTGGCTGTATGGCATATGTTCATATCAGTGACCATGTCAGGGACTAACTAGAAGCTAAGTCATAGAAATATACATTCATTGGATACGGCATTGATGAGTTCGGGTATCGTCTGTGGGATGAGAAGAATAGGAAAATTATCAGGAGCAGAGACGTTATATTCAATGAGGAGGTGATACGGCATAATTATGTACCAAAACTACAAGTGCACAATTGATCAAGTTATAGTATAAAAATATCGATCCCACGAGGAAGGTGATTTTAAGAGATTATTAGAATTGGTTCTTATGTTTTGTGCGTGACAAAAAAAATAGGATTAAAGAATAAGTGTAATTGTGATGAGTGATTGTTGTGGATATATGCAAGAGACAATAAATTGAATTTTAAAGGAGGGAAGAAAGAATCAAAGAATAAATGAAATCACAAGGCAAGAAAGAAGAATGAATAAATCAAGAAATAAAATCAAGAATGAAAAGAAAATTCAAGAAAGTCAAGATGAAGGATTTAATTAAAGATATGAGAAATCTACAATTTAAACCACTAGCTAATCTCAATTATAAAATACAAACTATTATCTTTTTATCATATTTTAACTTAGATTTATTAAACATAGACTATCAAACCATTTAAGGGAAGTATAACCTATTAAATTATCATCTAAGTCAAAATTACTATTCATGATAAGAACAATAACAAGATAGTAATCCTAAAATTCATAAGCATAACCTATCAAACCATTTAAGATAAGTATAGATTAACAAGTTCTTCTTCTACCAATTAGTTTTCTAGTTGATTATCCTAAACATGAATATTTTAAGTGAAAGAGAATAATTCATACAATATAAAGGAAATTAGACTAGTTTCATATATTTTTAAGATTCCTACAAGAATTAATTTCACATCTTAAGAAATAAAAGCAAGAAGAAAATAACTAATTACAAAAAGAAAAAGAAAAGAAAAATCTAAACTATGAACAAGAAATAAATCTAACCACAAAGAATTAAAATCTAAACTAGAAAATAAATTATAAAAATTAAATGCAAGAAAATAAATCTACTCTACAAATTAAAGTACAAAAAGAAATAAAAAGATAAGAAAATAAATCTACACTACAAGCATGAATGTAAATCTAACTAATAAGCAATAATAAAGAAATTACTAAAAAGAAATAAAAGAGAAAAATAAAAGAAATGCAAACCTTCAAATTGCTCTTCATCTCCATCCTCATCATTCGACAAAGAGGAGAAAAGAAAAATTTAAAGTGGAGAAAAATTCTTTTATTGATTGCAACAAAAAGTTATAATTTTTAGAAGATCTTCTCAACTAAGAGTAACCCTCCTCTCTAAATGGAGTTATAAAATTTTTCACACCTCTAACCTCTCACTCTCTACCCTTATTTATAGTAAACATCAGTGAATGAGAGTTATTAGATTGAAATCTTATCCAAAAATAATAAATTTTACCCCTTAATTCGTAACAAACTGTACGTCAGTATCGATACTAGCATCGATAGGGGTATCGACGCTGGCATCGATACGGGTATCGATGCTGGCATCGATACTAGTCCTCTCATGTTACTGTCCGAGCTTTTCTCTTGTTCTTGGACTTAGGATCTTGGGCTTTGTCATTTCTTCTTCTTTTTATCTTTGGGCTTTTAGATAATTTGGCAATTGATTTTTCAATGGGCTTCTTTGCTTCATTTCTTCATTTATTCAAGGGGTTTTTGTTGAGAGATGAGAGTTTGAGATTTATTTTTCATTAACCTGTATTTAAAGATAAAAACAATTATTAGTGGTATATTTATTCATATAAAATAGATAATGAGGGTATAAAATTGTAATAAAATATGATTATCAAATATCCCCACAACTAAACTTTTGCTAATCCTCTAGCAAAGAAAAAAAAATCCTAACTCACTTTCGTAGTAATCGCTGTTGTATTTAGCGCATACAACAAGCCTTTAAACCTCTAGGTTACCCTAGTGGACGAGTTGTAGTCTCGTGAGGGTTTGCAGTAAATATACCCACAAAATTTAGTCAACTTACCAAATTAAATAAGTCAGTAAATAACTAAATTTTCCTTGATATATTTAGACATTCTAATTGAAGCTAGTTAATAATCAAGAAAACGTTTTTATATATAACTCCAATGTAAATCTCTTAGAAAATGTTTTTCATTATAGCAACACAAAACCAAGTCAAATCTTAGAGATTTAATTTAAAAGTTTTAAAATTAACATGCTAACTCTTTGTTTTAAATAACTTTCAAGTCTCTTGATCAAAAATTGTTTTTCAAGACCATATATACAAAACAACAATATATATATATATATAAAAT
>BQKN01067415.1:43734-55796 GCA_022839385.1 Asparagus kiusianus
ACAACAAAACAACAATATACACACACACACACACACACACACACACACACACACACACACATATATTCTTCATTCTCTAATTCTTGGTGATTGTTTTCTATTTTAACGGGCTTTCTAAGTGACTATTTAACGAGTTTTGGGCCAATGAATCCTAACTCAATTGGGCTTAGGTCATTAAGTATAGAGATACTCCTTAGGCTTAATTACTCAGTCAACTTAGGCTTTATAAGATAGAATCACCTTGAATTCAAGAGTTTTTTTTTCTTTTTGGTGCCCATTTTTCGCACTCTTCTTTATAAGGTTAGTTTTTTTAATATATATATATATGTGTGTAAGTATATATAGTTTGAAAAAAATGTGTAAATCAAGATAACTTGAAAAAAAATATTTTCAACTCCAAGTTAAGCATGAAAAAATTTTATTATTTTTAATTAAAAGTCTAAGGTAAGACTTAAGTAAAGTATACTACTTGAAAAATCATTTCTTAAGAATTTTATTTGGAGTTATCATAAAAGGTGAACTTGAGTATATCACTAACTATGAATTAAAAAATTTAAAATTTATCAATTAGATCAATTATTACTTAACTATATTAATTTGGAAAGTGATAATTTTTTTACTAAAACTAACAAAAGATAAATGCTGAAAAAAATACTGAAATAAAATACTAACTAGCAAAATATAAACAAAGGCTAACTAGCTTACACACCCATACCCAGACTTTGTAGTGTCCTCAAGGCAAATAATACCCAAAATATCACAGTTTAATAAGTACATGCTGAAATAAAAATCAAAGACTGGGTAAAATAAAAAGAACATCCCTCACTGCTCATCTCCTGATATATCATCATCCACATCATCAACGGTAGCTGCTGAACTCGGTCCTACCTCATTCTCTCCTGGGAAATCATCTGGCTAAAAATGGTGTGATTAAACTATGAAGCTCAGGTGGAGGTTCATCTGTATCTCCATGTTCTCTCTGCATCCTCTCGCCAAATATGTTAGGGTCTCGGTGGAGTAGCCCATCTGACCATGTATCTCGTGTATGTGCCACTGCATCATGTGCATCTGAATCTGCATCCTGTCCATACGACTCCGCATCCTATCCATCTCCTCTCGAATGGGGTCATGTGTATCTGGCTAGTGCTGAGGAGGCTCTCTACCTGAAGGACCGGACTGATCTCGTCCTGAAATGCTCCTCCTTACAGTCTGATCATTTAGTAACCCCTTCCCTGCTTCTAACCTATTCTCTGCAAATACTAGAACGTGAAATCTATGGTAGAGTCTAGTGATGAAATAGGGGTAAATGAGCTGAGTTCGTGATGCAGACTGTGTCTTGACTCAATCTAACACATTCTCCACTAATGAACGCATTCATACAAATATAATCTTCGCTATATCAAACCGCTGACCAGTGACTATCCAAAAAAGAAGAAGAATATCGTGTGGGGTAATGACAGAGTATGCAGTGGTGGGTTTCAAATCAAAGTTTAGGAAAAGATTAAGTAATCTATATTCTGGTTTGAGATTTCCTGACCCGAAATTAGATGTAAAGATCCTCCCATACAAGGTTGTAGACATGTTATTGTATTCTGGTATACCAGGCTGTAATGTGGAGGCTAAGTGGAAGTAATCTGGTACATCAGTGGGTAGTTCTGCAAGATCAAGGGTAGCACGGATAGTGAAAAGAAAAAAAATAACCCTAACACCCCTCACTATAGAAAAAGCTGAAAATTCTCTATCTGGATCAATTTCTCATCTAGAATAGAATTCATGGACTAATGAAATGTTTGCTTTCTCTAGGGGTTTAGCCATCATGCTCCTAAGACCTACTGCAGTTAACATGGTGATTGTGGATTGATATGTCTGTAATGCACTCATCTGAAAACCCCTCTTAAAATGAACATTAAGACCCACAATTCTGGCTAAAATTGTGGGTCTATCTATATCGGTATCAGAAGGATCAGAAAATGATGAACTTGCTTGAGATTTCTTTCTGGGGGGCATCTACAGAAAAAGAAAAGAAAAAAACAATTTAATAACAAAATTCCAATATATATATATATATTTTGTATTTTATTTTATTATTAATATTATTATTTATTTATTTTTGTAAGTTTTATTATTATTATTTTATTTATTTTTATTTTATTTAATTTTTTTGAAAATAATTTAACTGCAAATTGTTCAAAATGAGTTAATTTCAAGTTGTCAAAATTTTTTTTTTGATAATAAATTTCCTCAAAATTGTTCTTTTAGAACAAAATTGTTAAAATTTTGATAACTTGATCGGTGAAACATACATGTTGATATGACAATTATAAGCTAAACCTTACAAACGTTAAAATGATTGGTAATTTCTTTTTTGAATTGTTTTCACATAACACCCCAAATTCAAGTTTATTTTAGCATAAACTCCCCTCCAAAATTTTTTCAGATTTGCATAAAACACCCTAATTTTTTGGATTTGCATAAAACACCCCAATTTTTTTTCAGATTTTTGTACAAGATATCCTCAATTGAGTTCCAAGTTCAATTTTTTTGTTTTTGCACAAAACCCCCCAAGAATTTTTTGGATTTTTTATAGACCCCTAAATTTTTAGATTTTGTACAAAATCCCCAATTTAAACCCTAAATTTATTAAATTGATCATGAATCAATACAAAATATGATAATAATTCACAACTATTCATGATTTAATCACCAAATCATCCATGAACCCATTCACATAAGGAAATTACAAAATCAAGATAGAAATTATACCTTGGAAATGTGTAGAGGTGGAAGAAGGCAAAGATCTGAGAAATTGAAGAAGAAGCCCTCCAATTTGTCTTGATTCCGTGGGGGTTGGATGGTGGAATTTTTTTTTGGGAATTTTCGGGGTTGGGGAAATGGGGTTTGGGGAGATGAGGAGAAGAAAACAAGGGGGAGATGGGGGTGTGGTTGCGGTTTTGATGCAGCAGACACAACACATTAATGCTGGCATCAATGCCCACATCGATGCCAGCATCGATGCGGTGGGTTATTTATTTTTCTTTTCTGGTAAGTGGGCCTTTTCTCATGGGCTTTGAATTTTGTTTTTGTTTTTGTTTTCGTTTGGGCCATAGAAAATGACCTGAAAAATATTTGATTTTTAACATATATATATATTTTTTCTCTTCATGTTACTTATTCAACGTTTTTTAAAATTTTTTTTACAAACAATGTGGTTCATAGAGAACCACACCACATCCTCTCCGAGTGTAGAAAATTCTAAAAATGGTTTTAGACGTTGACCATTAATTTTGAAATTATCACCATTTTTAGGATTTTCTATCTCGACAGCCCCATGTGAGAAAACTTGTTTTACAATAAATGGACCTGTCCATCTTGATCTCAATTTCCTAGGAAACATATGCAATTTTGAATTGTACAATAAAACTTTTTGTCCTAGAGGGAGTTTTTTCATAAAATTGATTTGTCATGAAAAATCTTGGTTTTCTCTTTGTAAAATTTTGAGTTTATGTATGCATCATTTCGAATTTCTTCCAACTTATTTATTTGGAGCAATTTATTCTTACCTGCCGAGTCTGAGTCAAAATTTAACTGTTTTATTGCACATATTGCTCGATGCTCCAACTCCACTGGTAGGTGGTAAGCTTTCCCAAACACTAGTCTGTATGGTGACATCCCCAAATTAGCCTTAAAAACTGTTCTATATGCCCACAGAGTATCACATAATTTTACAGACCAATCTTTTCTATTATGATTAATGGTTTTTTCTAAGATATGTTTGATCTGTCTGTTTGTGATCTCTACTTGTCCACTGGTTTGGGGGTGATAAGGAGTTGACAATTTGAATGTGATTGAATATCTCCTCATCAAAGCCTCAAAAGAAAGGTTATAGAAATGTGTACCGTCGTCAGTGATGATCGCTCGGGGTACTCTAAACCGTGTAAAAATATTCTCTTTCAAAAACTTGACAACGACCTTGTTATCATTAGTTTTGCAAGCTACCGCCTCAACCCATTTTGACATGTATTCAACGGCTACTAGAATGTAAACATTTCCAAAGGAATTTGGAAATGGTCCTATGAAATCGATACCCCAAAAATCAAAAAGTTCAATAGATAAGATGAGTTGTAAAGACATCATATTTCTTCTAGTGACTTTCCCTAAAAGCTGACAGCAGGTATAAGTTTTGCAAAACTCGTATGAATCCTTGAAAAGAGTGGGCCAGTATAGCCCTGATTGGAGAATTTTTTCAGCTATTTTTCTTGGGCCAAAGTGGCCCCACATGCTTGCTCATGACAAAAGGAAAGAACACTCCTAGTTTCTTCAGTGGGAACACGCCTCCTAAAGATTTGATCAGGATAGTATTTGAACAGATATGGATCATCTCAGTAAAAATATTTTACTTGGGAGAGAAAATGGGATCTATCTTGTTTGGACCAATGAGAAGGGATCTGGTTCATGACTATGTAGTTCACAATGTCGGTGAACCATGGAACAGATTGGATTTCTAGGAGTTGTTCATCTAGAAAATGTTCGTTGATCGGGACGGTTGATGTTGGTGCATTTTGGAGTCAAGAGAGGTGATCTGCTACGGGTTTCTCTATTCCTCTTCCGTCAAGAATTTAAATATCAAACTCTTGAAGTAGGAGAATCCATCTAATGAGCCTTGCTTTAGCATCCTTTTTGGTCAAAAGATATTTTAGTACGACATGATCTGTAAAAACTTTGGTTAAGGAACCGATGAGGTAGGGCCTGAATTTTTCTAAGGCAAAGACTACAGCTAAAAACTCTTTTTCTGTGACATAGTAATTTTGCTGGGCATCATTCAGAGTCTTACTAGCGTAGTAGATCACATTTGGTTTTCCATCAAACCGTTGTCCTAAAACAGCACTAATCGCAGAATCGGATGCATCACACATCAGTTCGAAAGGTAAGATCCAGTCCGGTGCATGAATGATAGGAGCTGTGGTTAGCTCATTTTTTAAATATTCAAAAGCTTTGAGTCAGTCGGGAGAGAAGACAAATGATGTATCCTTGGCTAAGAGATTGGTCAAGGGTCTAGCAATTTTGCTAAAATCCTTGATGAAACGTTGGTAAAAACTAGCATGAACAAGAAATGATCTGACATTCTTGACAGTTTTGAGAGGAGGGAGATTGGAAATAAGATCTACATTAGCTTTGTCCACTTCGATTCCCCTATTAGAAACTACATGTCCTAAAACAATGCCTTGTTTGACCATAATTTGACATTTCTCCCAATTGAGAGTCAGATTTTTCTCTCTACATCATTCTAGGACCAGTTTAAGATGATGCAAACATTAGGAAAATGTGTCACCATAAATGGAAAAGTCATCCATAAAAATTTTGAGAAATCGCTCTACCATGTCGGAAAAAATACTGATCATGCAACGTTAGAATGTGGCCGGTGCGTTGCACAGGCCAAAAGGTATGCGTCGATATGCAAATGTTCCATACGGGCAAGTGAAGGTGGTTTTCTCCTGATCTTCTGGAGTGATAGGGACTTGATTGTAACCTGAATATCTATCCATGAAATAATAGAACTCATGTCCTGCTAAACGCTCTAACATTTGGTTAATAAATAGAAGAGGGAAGTGATCATTCCGAGTGTCTAAGTTGAGTTTTCGGTAGTTAACGCAAACTCGCCATCCAGTTTGGATCCGAGTGGGAATCAGCTCATTAACCTCATTTTGGATCACAGTGATTCCAGATTTTGTTGGAACAACTTGGACCGGACTCACCCATGAACTATCAGAAATGGGATAAATGATCCCATTATCGAGACATTTCAGAATGTCTTTCCTAACAGCTTCTTTCATTACTGGGTTTAACCGACGTTGAGGATCTCTAGTAGGTTTGGCATCATCTATCAAATGGATTCGGTGTTGAACAATGGTTGGACTAATCCCTTTGATATCAGCCATGGTCCATCCAATGGCTTCCCTATTCTCTCTTAAAACATCTAAGAGAGCTTCCTTTTGACTGGTAGTTATGTCAGAAGAAATAATGACTGGTAAAGACTCGTTCTCCCCTAAGTAGGCATAATCTAGATTTTCAGGTAGAGGTTTGAGCTCTAACTTAGGGGGTTCCTCCACAGATGGGCGAAGCTGGACTCGGGGTTCTATCTCCAAAGGTTTTCGTTGCCAGCCAGCAGCAGAAACATGATTGACCAACAGATCTAACTCTAGTTCATCATCAGAAAACTCCTCAATCATTAAGTCAGATGCACTTGAATCTGACTCACACTCTCCCTCTTGTTGCTCACTTGATACTCCCTGAATAAAATTCACTTTCATGGATTGATCAGATGGATCACTAGGCTACCTTCCTAGGTTGAAGATATTGAGGTCAACAGTCATATTCCCAAAAGATAGTTTCATTTGACCGGTTCTACAATTGATCAAAGCATTTGAGGTGGCTAAGAACGGTCTTCCTAGAATGACTGGGATTTGACTTTTGAGATTGGAAACGGGCTACATTTCCATGATAATAAAATCAACAGGGAAAATGAACTCTCCAACTTTGATCAGAACATCCTCTACCTCTCCTTTAGGAATTTTTATAGATCTATCAGCTAACTATAGAGTGCATCTTGTTGGTTTAAGTTCCCCTACACCTAGCTATTGATACACTGAATAAGGAAGGAGGTTGACGCTTGCTCCCAAATCTAGAAGTTCCTTATCAATGTGAGTGTTACCTATGACGCATGGAATTGTGGGACAACCAGGGTCCTTGTAATTTAACGGCATAGGTTTTGAAAAAATTTCACTGAGGTTGGCAGCTAAGAAGACTTTCTTGAGGACATTAGTGGTTCTTTTCTTAGTGCATAAGTCCTTCAAGAACTTTGCATAAGAGGGGATTTGTTTGATTGCATCTAGGAGAGGGATGTTGATCTTGACCTGTTTAAATATTTCTAGGATTTTCTCAACCTGCGGGGAGTTTTTCCTAGGTTTGAGTCTATCTGGAAAGGGGGAAACAGGCCTATACCTTTCTAGATCAGGCTCAATCTCATGTTTAACGTTTTGGTCATCGGAAGGAATTGCTTAATCGGAAGGTGTGTGTTGGATGGGAGAAGGGGTTTGATCCGGTGGCATTCTAACTTGGTTGTCTATTTGTTTTCTTGATCACAGTGTGTGAACTACATGAGTTGGATGGTTTGAACTGGATCCATTATCTTTAGGGTTTGTAACAGGTTGACTTGGGAATTTTCCTTTCTCTCTCTCACTCACGGCAGTAGCTAGTTGCCCAAGTTAGGTTTTTAACCGGGCTATGGCTTGAGTGTTTGAGTTGAGCACTTGGCCGGTGGTTTGCATGAAGGAATTTAGAGTGATGGATGACTGAGTCAACATGTTGGTAGTTCGTGTAGAATCTTTGGTCATAGCTTCTAAACCTTTTGCTAAGACATAAACGTTTGTCATGATCAGAATTTGAAAGATTTGTAGGCTGGTGAGGATGAGGATGTTTGGTTAGAAAAACTGGGTTAGCTTGTTGAAAATTATTTGGTGCATTGAATGGAAGTGTATTTCCCCTAGGGAATTGTAGGTTAGACGCGGGAATGAAGTTTTGATTTCTGAGAGAATTTCCTTGATTTCTCCAACTTGGATTGTAGGTTGGAGAAAATGGATCATTTCTAGGACGTTGGAATGTAGCGTTCATCTCTTCTAATACATGGTTGTTTCCTAGAAGAGGGCATTCCTCTGAAACGTGGGTAGAAGACTGATAGTTATGACATCCCGTGGTAGAAACATGATTGATTTGAGCTGGAGCTCGTTCCTTAACTTCTAAGGCTTCTAACCTCCACAGAATTGTTGCCATCTTCGCTTCAGAAGCAATGTTTGACTCCAGGGAAAGACCACTAGACTTAGATTAGGGAACTGATGAAACCCTGTCATCATAGTGTTCCCACTACATTGTTTTCTTGGATAGACTCTCTAGGAATTCCCAAACTTCATCGGCTTTTTTCTTCATAAAATCTCTCTAACACATTGATTCTAAAGATGTTTTTGAAGAATAGTCCAATCCTTTATATATGACTTGGCACAATCGTCATTTTTTTAGACCATGATGAGGACATTGGATTAAAAGATCTTTGAATCGGTCAAAATATTTCCATAATGGCTCTCCCAGGATAATTTTGAAGTTTTGAATGTTGTTTCTTAGCTTTACCATTTTGTGAATAGGGAAATTTTTTTTAAGAAAAACGGTGACAAATTCATCCCAAGTTGAGATGGAATTTGTTAGTAAGCTGTACAGCCATTTTTTAGCTTTATCCTTAAGAGCAAATGGAATAAATCTAAGCTTAATCGCATCTTCGGTTAATTCTCTCATTTTAATCATAATACACACTTCCTAAAATTCCGAAATACAAATATATGCATCTTCTGTTTTATTTCCAAGGAATTTGGGAAGCATGTTTATGAAATACGGTCTAAGCTCAAAATTTGCTCCATTTGCTTTAGGGAGTCTTATGCATGAAGGAATTGCATTTCTGGTGGGGTAACACATATCCTGAAGAACGGGTTGATTTGCCATTTCTTGTATTGGTTCAACACGGATTAAACAATGAGAATTATCCTTAACCCAAGATTGCATACACCAAAAAAACATCTTTTTATATTTTTTAAAAGTAAGAATGGAAATTAGTTTTTTTATGAGAAGAAAAAGATAGAAAAAACCTAACTAAAATAAATCAAAGCAATCACTTTTCAATCATTCTAATTCTAGGGTTTAGCCTAACTCAACTAGACCAGCTCCTAACCAAAAACTCCTACAGTGAAAAGATTAAAGTTTTACCCAGGCAGTTATCCAGGTAAGGATAGTACTAGAGGGTGATCAGTGATCAATTAAGTACCTCGTTCCTTGCGGAGCGCTTTATGCAACCCCTAAACCTTACCTTAGACAACAACTAATCTGAGAAAACATAAACCGGTTCACTTAATGATTTGTTGTTCCTTATTGAGCTTGAGTCCTTAGGGGCCAACGTCTAATGAGTTTTAGGAGGCTTGCGTTTATGAAGTGAGGAATTAGTGATTTGTGGGCTAAGGAAAGGGTGATGAAATCCCTTACATTATCTTGATTATGGGGTTTTGTCCTTAAGAATGTTTTAAGTATGTGCCAAATCAAGTGCTACAATCACTTTGGTGAAGTCCTACTAACTATATGAAATGCAACACTAGAAATTAAAAACGACTAAAAAGGATGGAAAAAAATCTTTTTTTTTAATTATGGTCAACAACAATCAAATGTGAAAAGAGAACTCTTGTTTAAATTTATTATCTTGTTAGTTAATATCCAAGTGAAAGGTGAATTTTATTATGGTCAACAAAAATAAAATCTTTTTTTAAATCCTAATTGTCTCTAATTGTGAAGCTAACTAAAAAGGGTGGAATTGAAAACGATAGAAAGAAGGCTTACCCAAAAAAAATTCTCCAAGTTCTTGATCTTCAATCCAAGATTTTCAAGCTCCAAGCGGTTCCTTCACAAGAAAACACACAAGTTAAAGAACCAAAATAATAAAATCCTATTTAAGCACCTTCCCCGGTAACGACACTAAAAACTTGATGTGACATAATTATATACCAAAATTATAAGTACACAATTGGTCAAGTTATAGTACAAAAATATCGATCCCACGAGGAAGGTATTTTTAAGAGATTACTAGAATTGGTTCTTATGTTTTGTGCGTGACAAAAAAAAGATTAAAGAATAAGTATGATTGTGATGAGTGATTGTTGTGAATATATGCAAGAGACAATAAATTAAATTTTAGAGGAGAGAAGAAAGAATCAAAGAATAAATGAAATTACAAGGAAAGAAAGAAGAATGAATAAAATCAAGAAATAAAATCAAGAATGAAAAGAAAATTTAAGAAAGTCAAGATGGAGGATTTAATTAAAGATATGATAAATCTAGAATTTAATCCACTAGCTAATCTCAATTACAAAATACAAACTATTCTCTTTTTATCATATTTCAACTTAGATTTATTAAGCATAGACTATCAAACCATTTAAGAAAAGTATAACCTATCAAATTATCATCTAAATCAACATTACTATTCATGATAAGAACAACAACAAGATAGTAATCCTAGAATTCATAAGCATAACCTATCAAACCATTTAAGATAAGTACAGATTATCAAATTCTTCTTGTACCAATTAGCTTTCTAGTTGATTATCCTAAACATGAATATTCTAATTGAAAGAGAATAATTCATACAATATAAAGGAAATTAGACTAGTTTCGTACATTTCTAAGATTCCTACATCTTAAAAAATTAAAAAATAAAAGCAAGAAGAAAAATAACTAATTACGAAAAGAAAAAGAAATGAAAAATCTAAACTATGAACAAGAAATAAATCTAACTACAGAAAATTAAAATCTAAACTACAAAATAAATTGCAAAAATTAAATACAAGAAAATAAATCTACTCTACAAATTAAAGTGTAAAAAGAAATAAAAAGACAAGAAAATAAATCTACACTACAAGCATGAATGTAAATCTAACTAATAAGCAATAATAAAGAAATTACTAAAAAGAAATAAAAGAGAAAAATAAAAAAATGCAAATCTTCAAATGGCTCTTCATTTCCATCCTCATCATTCAACAAAGAGGAGAAAAGAAAATTTTAAAGTGGAGAAAAATTCTTTTATTGATTGCAACAAAAAGTTATAATTTTTGAAAGGTCTTCTCAATTAAGAATAACCCTCCTCTCCAAATAGAGTTATAAAATTTTTCAAACCTCTAACTCCTCACTCTCTACCCCTATTTATAGTAAACATCAGTGAATGAGAGCCATTGAATTAAAATCTTATCCAAAAACAACAAATTTCAACCCTTAATTCGTAACAAACTGTACGTCAGTATCGATACCAGCATCGATAGGGGTATCGATGCTGGTATTGATACCCAGTCCTCTCCTCTTGCTGTCCGAGCTTTTCTCTTGTTCTTGGACTTGGGCTCTTGGGCTTTAAGGCTTTGTCATTTCTTCTTCTTTTTAGCTTTGGGCTTTTGGATAATTTGGCAATTGATTTTTCAATGGGCTTCTTTGCTTCATTTCTTCATTTATTCAAGGGGTTTTTGTTGAGAGATGAGAGTTTGAGATTTATTCTTCATTAACCTGCATTTAAAGATAAAACAATTATTAGTGGTATATTTATTCATATAAAATAGATAATGAGGATATTAAATTGTAATAAAATATGATTATCAGGAGGTGATGTACAAGGACAGAGATAATGACAGGGATAGCCAAAGTAGTGGGAACAATACTAAGGATACAGGTGGATCCGAGTACATGGATTTAGAGGAACTTCTAGATAGGGGAGACAATGTTAATTCTGACCGAAGAACGAAGATGACTCCAGGTGTAAAGACGACTACCCAGGGCATGGAGCTTAGGAGGTCATCCAAGGTACCCAAAGTGAATTCCGGATATCTTTCATAATTTTATTACTTACCTTTGAAAGATAGTGGAGAGCAAGAGTGCTATAAGGAGGCTATGCAAGTTAGTGAAAAAAAATCTCTGTAGTGGGAGCATGTAATACAAAAAGAGATGGATTCTCTATACTCGAACGAGATATGAGAGTTAGCCCAACTACCTGCATAGAAGAAAGGCTTACATAACAAGTAGGTCTACCAAGTCAAGCAGGAGAGTGATGGCAGCAAAAGATACAATGCTAGATTAGTTGTGAAAGAATTCCAACAGCGAGAAGGAGTGGATTATACGAAGATATTTTCTCCCATCGTGAAACTTACAACCATCAGGGTGGTGTTAAGCTTAGTAGCTGCTAAAAATCTCTATCTTGAGTAGTTGGATGTGAAGATTGTCTTTCTTCATGGTGATTTGGATGATAAAATCTACATGAAGCAACTTGTTGGCTTCTTTGATGAAGGAAAGGAAGAGATGGTATGTAGGCTCAAGAAGAGCTTGTATGGTTTGAAAAAGGCTCTAAGACAGTGGTACAAGAAGTTCGATAACTTCATGCAGAGTAATAGTTATGGAAGATACAATTCAGATTATTATTGCTACTTCAAGAGGTTTGA
>BQKN01067419.1:0-18636 GCA_022839385.1 Asparagus kiusianus
AACTATGTGAGCCTACAAGTCTCAGAGCAACGGGGATACGGACTGACCGGAAACCCCGTGATCACCACAATCGGACCAACGCCTGCCGTGTCCCGATCATCCTACAGTTGATCCAATCATCGGATCTTGTAAAACTCCTCGCCGGCTTTCCAACGCACCCGGAATCATTCAAATCCGAGCTCGGGGGAAGAATATACAGAGGAAACAACCAAAGGGGCATTACGGACGACCTCGGGCCAAACCGAGACATCCCCAAAGGGGTGTCTCGGCCATTAGCCGAGACACCCCAAGGGGTGTCTCGGCCATTGGCCGAGACACCCCCAAAGGGTGTCTCGGTCCTTGGCCGAGACACCCCCAAAGGGTGTCTCGGCCAAGGGCCAAGACACCCCCCTAGGGGTGTCCTCAAGGCAGCCCTCCCCCTCATGGATTCCTATAAATAGGACCCCTTGGCCTCTCTTTACAAGGGCGGGATTTTAGAGAGCTTGGAGAGGAAATTTCAGGTCTTGAGCATAGCCTTGAGATCTGAAATTCAGGAGCACAGCGGCGAAGCCTTGCCGGAGCGAGGAGTCGACCGTCTTCATTCACCATCTCCTTCTTTTCCTTAGTGTTGCCCCCCTTAGCGGTGACACTAAGAAGAGTTAGTGCCTCGTTTTACCGAGACATAAGCTTCACTTCAGAGATCTCACGCAGATCGACGAAGTTCAGAGTTTCCATATCCCACGCGGATAAACGAAACTCTGCCGGATTCTCCCGGAACGGATCTTGATCGATCGGCGGTCCACGGATATCTACATCCCCGTCACAGGCCAAAGACCCACGCAAGCAAGCACCGATAAACGGGACTTGCGTTTATTTTCGAGAGGGTTGTAATTCTTTGTTTTCAATTTGTTTGAAACAGATTTCAATCAATGAAAACAGCAACTTTCGACGAAAACAAGCTGGCGACCACAGTGGGAGCCAACGATCTCGCCGCCGAGATCGTCGTGACGCAACCGGCCTTCAAGATCCGAGTGAATGAAGAGATCGAATACGAATTCGATCAGAAGAAGTATGAAGAGTACCTCTCATCCTCCTCCTCCAGATCCGCCTCCCCGAACCGGCGCAAGAAGACATCCTCTTCCAAGAGTGTTCGTGGGACGTCCAGCTCCAAGGCCCAAGAGCCCGTTGCCGCCGCTGCCTTCGCACCACGCAACAACTCCGAGCTGTTCAACGTGGTCAAAGCAGCAAACCCAGCTCTCCCATCAACCTCAAAGGCGATGGATAACGCAACTCCAGCCCCGTCAAAGAGGGCACTCCAAAGGCATCGTCAACGCCTCGCTCAGCAACTCGCCAAGGCCAAAGAGTCAAAAGACGGAGTGCGCTACACGGAGGATTTAAAATCCAGGTACCGCCAAGAGCAACGGCAAGCAATCAACCTCCCCTCCAAAACAGAAACGAACGAATGGGTTCGTGTGAAGAGGAACCGCTCTACTCTTGAGGAGCGCATCAGGAAGCGCAAGGCATTGCTTGCGCATGCCCGAGCCCTGCTGCAAAAGGCGGAGGGAATACAGAAAGAGGAGGTGGCCAAAAGGCCATCCACAAGCAAATGGGTGTGGTTGCCAAGGGCGAAACCAACGCCTCAAACGCAAAAGGGTGGAGCTGCTGCCCGAGTTTGTCCAACACCAGCACCTCCAAGAAAGATGGGTGGAATTGTCCCCCAAGACTCTCCAAAATCAGCGCCCCAAACACAAGTGATTGGGGCCGCTGCCCGAGCATCTTCAAAACCAGATCCGGTGCCTTCAACGAAGCAAGGTAAAAATGGGGATCATTCAAGATCCCAAGTTCCTTTGATGGGTCGCCTCGGTCCTCTACCAGAGAACCAAGGAAGAGTACCTGTCAAAGAACGATTGGGACCATTGAAAGGTCCCCAAGTTAAAGATCAGACTGGGGGTGGAGTTAATCCCCCCAAGAAAATTGACAAAGGGAAATCCCCTATCACCGACCGCATTGGTTTGCGAGTCGAAATACAAGAGCCCGTTCATTTTCTACGCTCACAAAAGCGTAAAATTGAACGGGCCACTATTGAATCTAACCAAGTGTTGCATTCCCGAAGGGAGGCGCCCTCATCTGAGGATGAGAGTGCTATATCAGGGAACACATACCAACACTCTGTAGGTTGCTCCAGCTACAAAGCTGATGAGTTGTACTACAGAGCTGGGGGTATGAAAGAACCCCGAAAAAGATGTATGCAGGATGGGGAGCCACGCTGCCCGTGTGCCAGTATCATTAAGGCGGTGCTGTCAGAATGCCGTTGTGACAGTCCTCCAAGAAGAATCTCAGTGTTCGAAAGACTCTCCAAACCGAGGCATTTCCAGAAGAAGAAACTGCCCCGCCGGGAGGTCGAGTACTCAAGAGTGTCGGTCAACATGACTGGCAAGGGAAATTCAGCACAACCCTTCAGCATAGAACAGCTGGCCGAGATATCCCGGTGCATGACACGGTTGCGGCCCGGAACCAGTGGCCAAAAGAACTACCAAAGGGTGCCAATTGGGCTTTCCTTGGAAGAAGAAGAGTCAGAGGCTGATTCGGACTCCTGCTCGGCGGTGGCATCTGATGACACGGCCTCGAGTGCGGGCCAACCGTACGAATCGCTCATGATCAGTGCTGAACAAATGTCCAAGATACTTGAAGAAGCCCTGGCCAAGCAAAAGGAGAGCTTCAAATTCGAGATGGAAATGACCCTGCAGCGGATGAGGGAGATGCACGACCAACAAATCGCGGCATTGACGGTTCATCAAGGAGAGCCCGGTCGTCGCAATGCTCCGAATCCGGAAGAGAATGAACGGGAGGCGGATAATATCCATATCCCTCCTGTCAACACGGACAATGGGGGTGGTCCCGCAGAGGATGATGCAAAAGAGGACCATGTCACCTCACCTCGAAGCCACTCGAAGACCGAGACAAGTGAGGACAGGAAGATGAAAGACCTGGAGAGCAAAATCAACGCCTTGATGAATGCTCAGGAGGTAAAAAGATCCGGTATACCCTGCCCATATCCGAGGGAGTGGGAATCGATCCCATATCCGGCAAAGTTTAATTTAATTAACTTTACGCCGTTTGATGGGAAGGGTTCCCCTACCCAACATTTAATCTATTTCAAGTCTCATTTAGGAATCATTTCCGGAAATGAGCCCCTCATGGTGCGGTCATTCGTCGGCACTCTCCGCGGGGCTGCCTTCGATTGGTATCGCCGTCTCAAGCCTGGGAGCATCAACGGCTGGGATGACATGGAGGACATGTTCCTAACAAACTTTTTTGATGATGACACCGAGGTTTCAATCGGCACGCTGTTCGATGAAAAACAAAAGAACGGCGAGACGGTTGAAAACTTCGTGAAGAGATTCCGCAACAAAGCTATGAATTGCAGGGATCCGGTCAGCGAGGATTTCATCCTTGAGACCTGCCACAACAACCTCACGCTCGATATCCTTGAAGCCATGGGAATGGCGCCGTCCAAAACCTGGAAGGACTTGAAGATGCGTGGAGAGCGAGCTGAACGGTTTCTCAAGAGGAAGAAAGCGGAGAGAGGGCAAATACCCAACAATGCCCCGCAACCAAATTTTACCCCCAAGGGTAAAGGGAAGGCGCATGCAAATGCGGTGGTCGCAAATCAGGTCTTTGAGGTGCAAGCACAGCCGCAGCAGCCTCAACAGCCCCAGCAGCCGCAACAGCAACAACAGAGGGCGCCTCAACAACCCAGGTGGCAACAACAGCCCCAGAAGCAAAAGGTTGGGGAGCCAAGGTTCCCAAAAGTCTACTCATTCAAGGAGGATGAAATCCCCGGTATCTTCAAGTACTTGGTGGAGAACAACAAGATCAAGCTACCGCCGATTCAGGATCAGGAAGATGCCAAGAGGGTCAACGATCCGAAATACTGCGCATTCCACCGAGCGGTGCACCATCCTACCAAGGTGTGCTACGCTCTCAAGGATAAGATTCAGGCCCTGATCGATGTTGGGGTCATCACCATGAAACAGCCCAAAGAGAAGAAGGTGGGTGCAAACACCGTGTCCATTAGCTTTGGATCCGTACCCTCGAGTTGGTTCCAACACGAGTCGGTGATCAAAGCAGCGGTGAAGACAGTAAATGATGATCCACACCAGCAGCGGTGAAGCCAGAAAGGGCTTGTGCCACACACAGCCCCAAATGGCGAGATCTTGTGGGTTCATCCGGACTTGATCGCAGATGAACAGTGGGCCGGGACTTCTGCCACAAAGAACAAGAGGAAGTCAAAGAAGAAAGGTAAATCCTGTTATGGGGCCTCTGTTATACCGGGGGTGGATGATGACAAAATCCCAACCTTCCCACTTTCTGAGGATGAGCAAGAAGCCTTTGCAACCCGAAGTGGGAACGAATATCATTTCAAGTATCCGGACGCTACTGAGCAATTGGGTACCAAAACCCCACCTTCCAAGACATTGGCGGAGCTGGGGATCTCAGCAATTCCCCAAACACCGGCGGTGGCTACGGAGAGAATCCCGCAGAAGGATAAAGGAAAAGAGCCTGTACGTCAAGAAGCTCAGAACCCGAGGCCATCTCGATTCAATAATCCAATTGGACGAGACAAACCGGGGAACACAAGCTCTACACCTCACTTCGACATTATGGCACAATTGGCCAACATCCCAGCCAGGATAACTCTCTACGAGTTGTTGCGTCTTTCGAAAGATACACGGAAGGCACTACAAGAAGCCTTGAGTGATTCCGAAGCCTTCTTAACTCGGATCAAACCATCTTCCGAAGAACCGGAGTCGTCAGCTCAGCATTGCAATCTGGCGGCACATCACTTCCCCTGCATCTCTTTCACCAAAGAAGACATGCAGACAAGGAACTCCAATCATGATAGGCCGTTGTATTTCACCGGGCATATCGGCTCCAGTGTAGTCAACCGGATCCAAGTCGATCCGGGTTCCGCTGTTAGCATCATGCCATTCCGATTGATGCATCATCTCGGAATCCCGACTAGCAAATTAGCATCCACTGGCACGACGATTTACGGATTCAACACCAGCGGGTCTAGGCCCTTGGGGAAGATCCGAATTAAGTGCCAGATTGGGGATTTGAAGTCGGAGGTCACATGCTATGTGATTGACGCGGAAACATCCTATAATTTACTGTTAGGTCGGCCTTGGATCCACGGTAACCTTATAGTCCCGTCAACTCTGCATCAGTGCCTCAAATATGTGGGCACAGATAATGAAGTCAAGACGGTGGTCGCGGATAAGCAACCGTTCAAGGGATTGGAGAATTATTTCACCGATTCCCTTTTATACGGCGCTGAATCCGATACTGAACCATCGGCCCAAGGAACGGACAGCGGAGATGAAGCTGATACCGAACCAGGGTTTGATTATGATGGTGGTTTTGTTTTAAACGACATTGTACCCATTGTAATCAATCTTGACGATGATGAATCATCGGAAGATAGTTGTAATTGGCAACTTGCCGAAGAACTATCAATAAACGATGATTTAGAGTACTCGACGGGTCTTGATGATATCACCAACGAACTCTATGCTAACCCTGATTTATATATGCCTCTTCAATCATTTTGTTTGACGAAGAAGCAGGTACGCGACCCTTGCGGAACAACACTCATCATCCCCGCAGGGATTGGGGGTGGAAAGGAAGTCGTCTACGGCAAAGGAAGAGCATCTCCGATACCCAACCACTTCCTGGAAGAGGAAGACGACGATGATAAACCAGCCCGTCATCTATCCAAGTACGATGCGAAAGCACGCAACATGATGGAAAGGCACGGCTATGACTTCAAGATCGGAGAGGGTCTTTTCTTTGGTCGAGGCCCACGGGTTCCACCCCGGATGGCCTATGTACCGAAGGGAAAACCCGATAATTACTATCGCCACAAAAGAGGTCTAGGCTATGTCTCATCAGATGATGAGTGTGGCTGGCAAATCATTGACCAAATTGCTAACAAGACTAGGAAAGGATATTCTTCCGACTCTTCGGGTTGGGATTCCGACGCTAGTCTTGGCGATGTGTTTAAAAAGCTAATGTCGAATATGGTCACGGTTGATCCAACGACAATAGAAGAAGATGAGGAGATGCCGACATGGGAAGACCCGTGGGTTCATCACTTAAGCATGCAGTATGGCGACCGGTTCGAGCAGAGAGAGCCTCCTACCGAAGACCAAGTCGTTCAGGTGAATATGGGCAGCGAAGAAAATCCGAAGCCAATATTCATCAGCGATAGCCTCTCACCTGAAGAGAAGGAAGAGTTGATTTCTCTTATCCGGGAGTACATCGACGTATTCGCCTGGAATTATGAAGACATGCCAGGTCTCGACCCAAACGTAGCAGTGCATCGTCTCAACATCAAGCCGGAGGTTAAACCAGTCAAACAACAACAACGACGGTTTCGTCCGCAAATGATGGAAGCAATCGAAGCTGAAGTCAAAAAGCTCGTTGATTCAGGATTTATCCGAGAGGAGCAACATCCCGAATGGCTTGCCAATATTGTTCCGGTCTTAAAGAAGAACGGGAAGATCCGGATATGCATTGACTTCAGAGATCTCAATGCAGCTTGTCCAAAAGATGATTTTCCTCTCCCCATCACGGATGTTATCATCGACAACACGTGTGGGTTCGAGAGGATGTCCTTCATGGATGGTTTCTCTGGTTACAATCAGATAAAGATGCATCCAGATGATGAAAAGCACACCGCATTCCGAACACCTCTCGGCGTATTCTGCTACACAGTCATGCCCTTCGGCCTGAAAAATGCAGGTGCCACATATCAGCGAGCTATGTCGAAGATCTTTCAGGAACATCTCCGAAAGACAGTTGAGTGCTACGTGGACGATCTGGTCGTGAAAAGTCGTGATAAGAAAGATCACATCAAAGACTTGAAGACCATGTTCGATTTGATGCGGGCCCATCAGTTGAAGATGAACCCTACCAAATCTTTCCTCGGAATGGCTAGTGGAAAATTCTTGGGATTCGTCGTCACCACCAAAGGTATTCACATTGATCCGGACAAAGTGAAGGCGATCAATGAATTGCAACCTCCGAGGAACCTCAAGGAGCTCAGAGGACTGCAAGGGCGATTGGCGTATATTCGTCGGTTTATCTCAAACCTATCGGGAAAATGCCAACCATTCTCCAGGCTCACAAAGAAGGGCGTGTCATTCGTATGGGACGATGCTTGTCAAAAGGCATTCGAGAGTATCAAAGAATATCTCTCGAAACCTCCCGTACTCGTTGCACCGAAATCGGGCAAACCGTTCTTGATTTATGTCAAGGCGACGAGCCACTCATTAAGTGCATTGCTTGCACAAGATGACGATAACGGTCACGAGCAGGCGGTATATTACTTAAGCCGAACCATGGTAGGCGCAGAATCTCGATATCCCATGATTGAGAGAGAATGCCTAGCCTTAGTGTTCGCCATCCAGAAGACGCGGCATTATTTGGTTGGACAAACTATCTACGTCATCTCCAAAGTTAACCCGGTCCGAGTATTCATGACTCAACCGGCTTCCATGAGCTGGCGATTAGCAAAATGGGCTTTACTCTTGTCCCAATATGATCTGCACTTCAAGCAGCAGAAGTCAGTAAAAGGGCAAGCTATCTGTGATCTCCTGGCAGCTAATCCAACTACGGACGCCGCCGAGATATACGACGATCTACCTGATGAAACCCACGAAGTCAACGCAACTTCACACCAACAAGTGTGGCGTTTGTACTTCGACGGCGCTTCACGAGCAGCTAATGCCGCAGGTACTCCTGGATGTTCTAAGGTCTCCTCCGGAGTTGGGGTGGTCTTAGTCTCCCCAGGAAAACATGTGATGCCTCGAGCCTACTCATTGACCGAGCCGTGCTCGAATAACGTAGCAGAGTATAACGCACTGATCATAGGACTCAATTTCGCCAAGGAGCTGGGGGTTGAGTATCTCGAAGCTTTCGGTGATTCTCAACTGATAGTCAAACAGGTCCAAGGGGAATATGAAGTCCGAAGTCAGGATTTGCTACCATACCACAAGATGGCGGTGGAGCTAGCGGAATCGTTTGAAGGGTTCTTCATCGAGCACGTGCCACGGCTGCAGAACACCTATGCAGATGCGTTAGCAGCTTTAGCTGTGTCCTTGGCACAGCCTCCCGGAACAGAGCAATTTGTTACGGTAAGAACGCACCAACTCTTAGTACCACTTCATGATGAAAATGGCAAGGAGGAAGAGGCCCAGGAGGTGCACACAACTCAGGCTGAGTTTGAACCCCGAGATTGGCGCTTCCCCATCATCGACTACGTCTTGCATGGAATCTTGCCAGAAGACGTGAAGGAGAGAGAGTCGATCAGACGAAGAGCTCCGAGATTCTACTATAATACAGAGAATCGAACGCTATACCGCCGGGGGTATGATGGCGTGCTGGCACGGTGTCTATCAACCAAAGAAGCTGAAGAAGTGCTTAAAGAAGCACATGAAGGAGAGTGCGGTGCGCACCAGCCCGGTCCCAAGCTCTATGATCGCATCAGGAGAATGGGATACTTTTGGCCCTCTATGATGCACGAGGCAATCGTATACGCCCGGAAGTGTCACGCATGTCAAGTACATGCGAATTATATGCATCAACCTCCGGAGCATCTGCATCCTTCGGTTACGTCATGGCCGTTCGAGACTTGGGGAATGGACATTGTTGGTCCTATAAACCCCCCTTCGGTTAAAGGTGACCGGTTCATCCTGGCGATCACTGATTACTTCTCCAAATGGGCTGAGGCAGTCCCACTCAGAGAAGTCAAGACGAGCAACGTCGTTGCATTCATCAAGCACCATATCATCTACAGGCATGGTGTTCCAAGGCGAATCATACACGACAACGGTCCTCAATTTATCAGCAACGCCTTCATAAGGTTCTGCGAAAAGTTCAAAATTCAGGACATCTCGTCAACAGCCTATAACCCCACAGCAAACGGGTTGGCTGAGGCCTTCAACAAGACTATCATAAAGCTCTTGTCAAAGCTTGTGAAAAATAACAAGCGGGATTGGGATGATAAACTCGGAGCAGCTCTATGGGCCTATCGTACCACGGTACGTACACCGACTGGCGCAACCCCGTACTCATTGGTGTATGGATGCGAAGCCGTTCTCCCTTTGGAAATCCAAATTCCATCTCTTCGGATCGCTCTTGCAACTCAGATGACGACCGAAGAACAGCATCAGAAGCGCCTCGAAGAACTCGAGATGCTCGATGAAAAGCGCCTGGAAGCTCAGCAGCATATTGAGTTTTACCAAGCCAGGATCTCTCGAGCCTTCGACAAAAAGGTTCGACAAAGGAGTTTTAAGGAAGGGGACTTGGTCTTAACCGAGAAACGTCCTATGATCCTTAACTCCAAGAAGAAAGGCAAATTCGAACCCAAATGGGAAGGACCGTTCGTAGTAGAAACAGTTTACTCGAACGGCGCCTATCGCCTAATCACCAAAGATGGTGACCGGCTCATGATGCCAATAAATGGCAAATTTCTGAAGAGATACTATCCTTAGTATCCTCAGAAGGGTCGAGGTACCGGGAAGTTCCCGGAAGAATACCACATCGGGGTATTCTTAGGGATAACCCGGTCGCTGATGAGCAAGAAATCAATATTCGAATTCCGAATATTCTTGTTTGTCAGAATCTAACTCTCACAAACACTCTTTTGCTGAGATGAGATCTAATCGTTGATTCTCCCCTCGCAGAACTTTCAGTGGTTTCTGACTACTCATAGTCTCCACCACACCATTCCAGTTTGGTCAAACCTCACTACAGTTAGGGCCAAAGCCAAATTCCCCTCTCGATTCGCCCAAAGAACGAGAGGTCCACAAATCAATCGATCAAACCTTCTTTCGGTTATGATCATTCTCACACTCCCCACTTGGTCAAACCTTACTACAGTTAGGACCACAACCAAAATCCCCTCTCGATTCCTCCAATGAACGAGAGGTCCACTTTCAATTCAAATGACCAAACCTTACGACAGTTAGGGTCGTTCGAACCTTCGATTCGATAACCAAACCTTACGACAGTTAGGGTTATCCGAATCTTTTCGATTCTCGGAGTGGAGATCCCACTTCTAGTTTCACCTGTCGGATCCTGGGGGTGGAGATCCCACCTCGAGTTTCCTCTCCTGCTGAAGATAGAATATAAAATTCTTCCTCTTCAGAGTCAAATGACCAAACCTTACGACAGTTAGGGTCGTTTGAACCTTTCGATTCGATAACCAAACCTTACGACAGTTAGGGTTATCCGAATCTTTTCGATTCTCGGAGTGGAAATCCCACTTCCAGTCTCACCTTTCCCTTGGCTTTGCTTTCAGAAAAGACAGGGATGAAGTCGGCGCCTAATACGCGTTGCCGGGTAATCTTTCCCGTGAGAAAGATGAAGTCTATGTATTCAAAAGTCATAGCATAAAGTCTCGGAGGGTTCGCTCTCTTAGCACAACGTTACATGCGGAACGGACCTAGACAAATCGCATGCTAGCCCGACACAAACGGTAGTCGGTAAAGGCACGTCAAACCCGTTGAGGGCTGGGGGTTGGCCAATAATCCCAAAGTCTATACCTAACACGTATGGCCGGTTTGAAATCTTTCACCGATTGAAAAAAGCTACCAGGACCTAAACCTGGGGAATTTGATCCCGAAGCCTAAGGAGGGATAAGTCTATACCTAACACGTATAGCCGGTTTAAAATCTTTTCCCGACTGAAAAAAGTTACCAGGGTCCAAACCTGGGGAATTTTATCCCGAAGCCTAAGGAGGGATAAGTCATCGCCTAATACGCGGTGCAAGGTACCCTTTGCCCTATAAGAATGATGGAGTTTTACAAATTCAAAGTCATAACATTAAGGGCTGGGGGTGTACCAAAACATCATGCAAAAAGAAGCAAATAAGGAGTCCATAGATATAGAATAAGCAAAAGCATACAATAACGAGTTCATTAGCCCGAAGACAACCGACGGTTAAGAACATGAGACTCTAAGCTTGAGAGCCTGTCCATATAGCTCTGCTCAAACTCTGCCTGCAGGCGAGCTCGGATAGAATCCTCGGAGGTGCTCAAGACCTCTGCGGCTTCATCGCGCAGCTTCACTAATCCCTCCTGTGTTGAGCCCAATTTGTCGAGCGTCCATTCACGAGAACGCTCTAATCCAGCCAGGTCCTCGTTGATTATAGCAGCAGACTCTTCAGCATGCCTCAAAGCGTCCTTCAACCTGGCTATCTCTTCACGGTGGGAATCCAAAGAGCTGAGTAACTCGGCTTTGCAAGCGTCCTTCTTCGCCAGGGAAGCCCTCAACTGCAAAGCAGAATGCTCACGTCCCCGAAGTTCGCTGCCGATGGAGGATCTCAGGTCACGCCACTGAGTCAGTCTATCCTCTAGCTGAGAAGACATGAAAGAAGAAGCTCCACCAGCCTTCAGCTCCCTCAACTCTCGAATCTCTGACTCCAGAATAGCAAACTCAGCAATGAAGGAATCAGCCAGCTCGGGGTACCCTTCTTCCCTCATCATCGACATGTGGCGAGAAAAGGAACGCCTGAACTGGTCGAAGCAGTATCCTCGGAGAAGGAGCTTCTCAATCATGCCATTATAAAAGGCGATAAAGAAGCTGAGGTCCGCGCGAAAGATCTCTCTATCAGGATCAGTGTCAGCCAAAAGGACGCGAACACACTCGTTTAAAGATGATCGAGCTCCTGTAAACAGCAGTGGGAAAAGCTAAGAGATTATCAAATACGACGAGGAAACCCGAGGGGAAATTCGAAGTATACCTGTACTGGCGGAAGTTCCCTCGGGTGGAGGCACGGTAGGCTCTGAGACAACAAGAGGATTAGCCATGAAGGGTGTATCGACCCCTGCAGGCAAGCCAGTCGTATCTCTCGGCTGTGGCAAGGAGACATGGCTCCCAAGCAAACTATCAGCCCCAGAAACTGCAGCAGCATCAAGCGCAACGCCTGGTCCTACAGTTATATCTCTTTATTAGTCAAAATCGAAATTTAGGCAAATAAAGAGAATAGGGGTGATAAGATCAACGGCATACCCGTAGGCCCACCCTCTTCTGAAACACGGGAAGGGTCGGCTGTCAAAGGAGAATCAGTCCTAGTGGCTGATGAGGTACCTGTGAGTGTATCGCTCGTAAAGGGTGGTCCCGCAGTTCCTTTGGCGGCCTGTTCAGCCAGCATATCGCCTAGCAACCCAGCGTCGGGACTGCAGAAGCTCGGCACAGAGGCATTCCCCTGGTCTTCAAAACCTACATCATGAAAAGGATTCACTCTCAGTCGAGTTCTCTTTCCATATAATCAAAAGAGATATTATCGGATGCAGGTATACCTGAGTAAGAAGCGGTGGGCTCGACACTATACTCT
Source organism: Asparagus kiusianus (assembly GCA_022839385.1). Classification (NCBI taxonomy): domain Eukaryota; kingdom Viridiplantae; phylum Streptophyta; class Magnoliopsida; order Asparagales; family Asparagaceae; genus Asparagus; species Asparagus kiusianus. The sequence goes on from BQKN01067419.1 coordinate 12,386, forward strand.
GGCCCAAGATCAATGTTCAAATCGATGCCCATAGAACCGTCATGAAGGGCGTCGCACATCTGCTGCACGAAGCAATCCATATTTTCCGGACTAGGGGATACATGAGGCGATGGAAGTTCACCCTCTTCAAGGAACCCTGGAGCATAAAGCACGGTTATGAATCCCAGAAGGTAAATCATGTCAAAATATTGAAAGTGTCGGAGTGTTACCTTCCTCCTCGCCAGTAAAGCTGCCTGAATCTACCCCATGGGAGCGTCGGTCAACAGGGGGTCTATAGGCAACCTTCTTCCTTTTCGAAGGACCAGCGGAACGGGCATGCGAAGTTCGACCACCAAACTTGGATTTCGCACGACGTGAAGCGAGAGGTTCATGGTCATCGGCCGATCCACCTGAAACAACAAGGGTTATGTGATGCGGCATAAACATGTACCAAAAAGGTTGCAAGTGCACAACCGTGTCAAGTTATAGTATTTAAGATATCGATCCCACGAGGAAGGTGTTTTGTAGGAGAAAATATAAATTCGGTTCTTATGTTGTGTGCGTGACAAAATAGGAGTGATAAGTGTATGTGATTGTGGAGAGAATGATTGTGATTGTGGAAGTGAGTAAAAAAATAAATGTGATCAACAAGGCAAGAAGGAAGAATGAATAAAATCGAGAAACAAATAAAAATCAAGAATGAAGAACAAAATTCTAGAATAAAAGAAAATACAAGAAATTAAAGATGGTGGATTCAATTATAGATATGGATAATCTAAAATTGAACCCACTTCTTAGAAAAGGGTGATTCCCTAGAGGGTTCTAGCCTAAAGGTGAATCAAACAAAATAAAAATAAAAAAAGAAAAACTAAACCCAAGAGGGTTCTAGCCTCAAGGTGAATAGTGTAAGAAATTAAAATCTAACTACAAAATAAATTGCAAAATCTAATTACAAAATAAAATTGTAAGAATTAAATACAAGAAAATAAATCTACTCTATAAGCATGAAATAAATCTAAGGCAAGAGGGTTCTAGCCTCTTGGCTATTTAACAAGAAAAATAAAATCTAATTACAAGCATGAAAATAAATCTATCTAATAAGCAATAAAAAAGAAATAAAAGAGAAAAAGGAAAGAAATGCAAACCTTCAAATAATTCTCCATCTTCATCTTCATCTTCATCATCCAACAAAGAGAAGAAGAGAAAAATTTAAAGTGGTGAAAAAATTATTATTATTAATTGCAACTAAAGTTACAATTTTTGGAAGGCCTTCTCAATTAAGAGTAGCCCTCCTCTCCAAAAAGGAGTTACAAAATTTTCACACCCTCAACCCCTCACTCTCTACCCCTATTTATAGTAAGCAACAATGAATGAGAGCCATTGGATTTGTCTTGAGCCCCAAGCAACAATCTCCACCTTTGAATTTGCTTTTTGTTCTTCTCTAGCCCAAATATAGGAAGCCCAATTGATTTTCAAAAATAAATGAAAATCAAGTTAGCATAAGTCCATGAAGAGCTCATTTGATTGCACAATTTCCTTGTAAAATCCGGCCCATTTGATTGCAGCTAAAACAATTTCCTTGTGAAAAATTCGGCCACTTGTTTCAACTTTTGCATCCAAGTTGAAGAGCTGGTAAATGGAAATCAACCAAAAAAAATCCACATCTTCATTGTCCAGTCCAAGTCTAGTTTCAAAAATGCTTCAACGCTACAGCAACTTGTCTTTTAGGTCCGGCCCATTTGTTTGATTTTCAAAAGAAAATCAAAGCCCATTCAACATCTAGCAACACTCAGGCCCATTTTCCATTGATTTCAACTTCAAGCCTATCAAGTCTTTGGAGCTTTCATGTGATTTTCGGTTTTGAAATAAAAATCCAACTGCAGCCGGTCCAATGTAGTAGGTCTGGTCATAAATTTGTAACTTTAGCAAATAAGTCCACATTGCAACTAAAATCAACTCCTTGGTATTTTTGGCTTTATTGCTTCATGGGCTTTAATTCTTCTTTTGGGCTTGGATAATTTGGAAATTTAATTTTCCAATGAGCTTCTTGATTCATTTCTTCATTTAAAATGGGTTTTTGTTGAGAGATGGGAAGTTGAGATTTATTCTTCATTAACCTGCAATTAAAAGATAAAAGCAATTATTAGTGGTATACTTATTCATATAAAATAGATAATGAGGGTATAAAATTGTAATAAAATGTGATTATCATTATGTCACGAACCAAAGTTGAGAAAGGGGAGCAAGGAACATGACAAACCTGCATCAAGTTCTGCTTGATCGGTATCTGTATCCTCATGCTCTTCTTCAAGAATTCCAGGCAACTCTCTCCTCCGTTTCTGGGCACGCTCGGCCCTATGAGCGGCCATCATAGCAGCCTGGACCAGTTGCTCAGACTCTAACTCGGAAAAGCTCCTCACGCCTATGGATTCATCGGCGGAGAGGAACCACTTGCAGCTGAGAAAAGTGATCATCGGCTTGCGTTTGTAGGAGGGAAGAGCAAACTGAGCCCCGGTGCAGCCTGCCATTGTCCATAACCATGCCCGGACGCCATCAACGAGCCCTCCCTCAACACGCAAGCCACGGCTCGGATTTCCAACATACAGTTGGTCGTAGCCGAACTGACGTGCGAAACGGCAGGGCAGGTAAGGCTCGATGTGGCAACGGTCCTTCACCCGAAGAACAAGATACCCGATGCGGATGCCTACGAGCCAACGGAAGCAACCGACGTCGAGAGCGGTCCGATTAGTTCTGGGCTTCTCCGTATCAGCCAACTCATCTCCATAACGCCCTGAGAAGCGCGGGAAACACTTAAAGAACTCCCAGTTCCTTCGAACTTGAAGTTCTTTTTGTACATCTTCAAATTTCTTCCCAATCCACCTACTTTTCTCCAACAGCTGTAGGAAAGGAACGGGAGCATCAACGACGCTGGGCGCCGACATCAAATCCGGACGGTGAAGAATGAGCCACGACATCAAATAGGCGTAGGGAAGCTCAACCTTAGGACAAACAAGCTCTGTGGACGGCTTGGGGCCCACCTGTGCAAGGCTGCTAACCACGCTCCTAAGCCCGCAATGGATACTGGCTACCATCGCTGGAAGCAGAGAAAGCTCCCTCCCGTAAGCTAGCTGGACCGCAGGAAAGAGCACCTCGAGGGGTAGAGCGTCTGAAGATTGATATGGAACAACACACTTCTTCAGCCAAAGAGCAATGTATCCAGCTAACAAGGACCGAGGCCCGATAGACTTCTGTGCGCGATGAAGGAACGAGCGAAACTTAGTCCCAGCCGGAAAAGCTCCCTCGGAACCATCGATGGTGTAAGAATGAGTCTCGTTCTTCTCCATCAGCTCATTAATAGCCGCAGGGGATAAAACATCCAACTCATGCAGGGGCTCCCCGGAGTCATCCTCCAAGTTAGGAAACAGGTAAAGGGCAAACCGCTTCAAACTTATCCTCCTCTTCGTCTTGGCTGGAGCGGGAGTCAGAAGCAAGGAGGTATGGTAGTGACAGGTGAGTTCCCAGAGGGTATCATACACACCGGGAGTATCTTTCTTCAACCACTCCAACTGCTGGTTAGAAGGGAAGTACTCCTGATACGGGCAATCTCCCATCGGAAGCCCGGAAACCTGGTGCATCTCGTGAAGAGCCAACCCTAGCTCTCCGCCATTGGTCAAGAAAGTGTTGCTGTCAGGCATATATGTCTCGAGCAACGCCAAGAAGTGACGACAGCTAACTGCAAGTCCATGCATAGTGGCTCGTATGGGCACGTATAATCCACTGCTCTTCAAGTCTTTCTCCCAGCGTCCCAGAACATAACTGGTCAAACGGGCCCACCATCCTTTAGCCAATGAGGAAGCCCAACCATAGCATCTGTACTCCGGTGGAGGTAACTGTCTTCCGAGCTGAGCCAGACGATTCCTCACGGTAGGAGCAACTACCGCTACCTCGCCTGGGGGTGCGGTGTCAAGGCCCATGATCCCGGGTCTAAGACCGCAAACGGGGAGATACCCGACAGAACCGAGACTCTTGTTATGCGAGACATATCCGCACTGAACCCGGTAAGCGCTGTCAGTAAGAGGCCAAGACATGCGTCGCTCTAAGGCCTGCCCCTTCAAATGGGTGAAAGAGTACTGACGAGGAATAGAAGGGATATATAGAAAAGCCCCCTCGTCACGAGTCAACCAGTGCTCCTCAGAAAGATCCAATATGGCAGGATCCTCAGCGTGATCCCCAAACAAGAAGCCGGGCTTCTGTAAAGCCTGAGTAGAGGTGGCGTCTGCGGTAAAGGGAGCATCTGTAATGAGTTGGCGCAAACAATGACGTCCCCCATCCCTTATCAAGTGACGGGACTCGTCACAACGATCCATGTCAAACTGAGGGAGCACACTGACGGCCGGCCTGATCGGGTCTGAAGAGAAAACCTCACGGTTACAACCGGTGTTGGCGTGAGAAAGAAGGCTACCCCCGGGAAACTCGACTGCAACAAAGCATGAAAACGGAGTCAGAAAACTCATGTCATAAAGGCGAGGCGGAATTATTCGCAGGATAATCGGAGAGACGATTTCGAGTAGCCTACACCGAAAGGACGGTGTGCGTGATAACACACACACCGACCTATAGGGTGTAAGACGACACGAGATCGCCCCGATGTATCCAAAGACTTGAATTGGCTAAAGCAAAACAAGTCTGAAACCTTAACCCCCGCGGGAGGGGTATCGGTTCTTCCTTCATGACCCGCGAAAGGTCAATCCGGGATGTAGAGGATAGAAATTCTCACCCCCATAAAGAGAGGCCGCTGAAGAGGACTCAGCGGGAGCCTCCTCCTCGCTGTACTGCGGGAAGGAGCGACTCCTGGAAGGCCGAGTGCGGCGAGAAGACATCGCAAACCTGCAGTAAAGAGCAGAACATCAGGTATAATATACATACACGAAATTTAAAAGGGGAAATTAAGCACTTGGACTTGAAATCCTATAAGCAAATGGGGTTTTATAGTTAAAAGTCTAATTAAGCCTACAAGTTTCGTGCCCACGAAACGATAATTATCGTTTTCGCGGTAAATTTCGGTGAAATACCCAAAATACCCCCCGTGTTCAGGGCCAATTTCGGGTCAAGGACACGCGCGATTCGGGTTATGGTCATCATACTTAACATCCCGGTATCCCACAATTTTGATCAAATTTTGCAAATAAGTCCTTTTGCAGAATTGGGTCAATTTTACATAAAAACCCCTCATCGAACTTTTGGTTTAACCCCCACATGCATTGACCAAAAATTCGATCAAGGGCGTGGGGTTTACACTCAATGGATTTCAGCCCCAAATTCGTGGCCCTTTTGCAAATAAGCCCCCAAAATTTTAGGGGACTGTTTTGCACATAACCCCCTCAAACAATTCTTTAATCTTCTTGCACAAAGCACCCCCATTTCTTGATCAAATAAACATGAACCCAAACCTCCCTAATTTCAGTTCATGTTTGCATGAAAACCCCCAAAATTTCAGTCCCACGAATTTTACAAATAACCCCCTATAAATTTCGGCCTTTGCATAAAATCCCCCAAGAGTTTATTACATCCATAAATCCTTATTTATTGCAAGTATGAAACTACAATCTTTACAAGAAAATAAGGGATTTGTGAAGAGAAACTCACCAAATCAAGTGGGTTCTCCTTTGAGCTCGGAAATGGAGGCTAAGACCTTCGTTTGGAAGAGGAGAAAAATCCAGCAAATGGGTACCCGTCAGAATCCCAAGTCTTTGAAGGGTTGAAGAGTTCTTCAAAGCTTCAATGGAGGAACTCTTGAGGAAGAAGATGAAGGAAAAAACTGAAATGGGGGGCTCGGTTTTGGGGGATGCTTTCTCTCGTTTGAAATTCAAATAAAAGGAGGGGGGACCATGTGCAAGAGCCAAAAGAGGTAAAAGACAAAAGGGAGGGGACCACAACAATACCCAAGACACCCCAAGGGTGTCTCGGCCATGCCGAGGCACCCCGGGGATGTTTTGCCCGGGTTTTGGCCCTTACGCAGTATTTTGACCCCTTGGACAGTCTTTTGAACCCCCCGAATCGTCTTTTAAATCCCTCGATGTTCATTCTCCTCGCCGGCGGTTGAAAATATGGGTGAACTTCACACATCAACCTTTCGACGGTTCTAAAAACCCTAAGGTGGATGCCGGACAACGCGTAACCTTAGGTCAACGCCGGACAGCGCGTTGCAGCAAAAGTCAACACGTAACGACGAAAGTCAACGCGTGAAGACAAAAGTCAACCCAAGCGGTTCT
>BQKN01067420.1:0-21190 GCA_022839385.1 Asparagus kiusianus
CCTGTCAGTTTGAGACATTTCTGTGCTTTGTTCGAGCTATATAATCCAGACTCGAACACTTTTTTGACCCGGCAGGGGGAATTGGGCTTGGCTCTTCACGAGATGCACAGGATTTCTGGCTTGCCCATGGGACAGATGCTATACCAGGAGTACTTTCCCTCTAATCATGAATTGGACCAGTTGAAGGATCGCATGCCTGATCGCTATGAGACTCTATGGGATCTCACTTGTCATTATCACATTGCTTTGGCACAATCTGAGCCTTTAGCCAAGAGGACCAAGGCGTCTGTGAGTCTGAAGCAGTTTACGAACTATTTGTTCAGGAACCTGGAGAGCAGTTCTGGCGAGGTTATTTGTGAGTTGGCCCCACTTACTCCCTCAGAAGTGAACAGTTTGTTGAAGAAGATTGATGCCCATTCTTATACCACTAGCAGCCTTGAGGGTGGTTTTCCCGCAGGTACTAGGTTCAGATCCTTCTTATGGCATGCGACCGCACCGATTCGACCGATGACTCTTCTTGCCGGTTATCTCGCTATTTGGTTGAAGAAGTGCGTGGTTCCATATCAGTCTGGCGACGCCTTGCCCTTGGAGGTACTCTATCCAGCAGTTCAGCTTGCTTACAAGAAAGAACTCTCACTTCTTCCGGTGATGGTGGCTAATATTCACCGAGGACTTCGACAGCTTTCCAGTGCCTTCACACGGAAGGAGACCGATTTGCCAGGTCAGATTCCTACTCTTAAGGTGGAGCTTCCGTACGCTTATCTGATGGCCTGGTTCGTCCTCCACCGCTCGGATATGATGTCGGTGCCGAATGCCACAGACCCCTCTGTTCCCCTGCTACAGTTGCTTGAGAATGGCAGGTGGGAGGGCCGCGGATTTTCTGATGTCAGACAGCAGCTGCAGGTCCACAAGTGTTGGGCATTCTCCACTTGTTTTCCGCAGTTCTCCGGCCGATACGGCGAGTGCTTGATAGATGATAAGAGGCCGAGAGAGTATCGGACTCACTTAGACATTGGCTGCTTCAATTGGCTGGTGAACATTAGGCCTGGCTATCTGACTTTTCGGGTGAGGGATCAGTGCTTCATAGAGCCATATCTACCCTGCCGATTTGCTCGCCAGTTTGGCTATGATCATCTTTACATCGGGAATCCTCGTCAGCAGTTTCGGACCCATAGTGGTTTGGTAGACGGTCTCCGTGCATGGTTGTGGACCGTGACTGGCTGTACTGGTGCTAAGTTCAGTCTCCCGAGTATTGATCGGCAGTTGAACCTCACTTTCTTGAGCTGTAAGTGGTTACTAGCAGCTAACAAGACTGTCCCCGTGAAGCCGATTGCAGAGATAGAGGCTGAGGAGGCTTCTCAGCTTGATTCCCTTAGGATTCGGGAGAATGCTCGGGCACAGAGGACGCGGAACAAGACTCGCCGGATTGATGAAGAGGGCCAGAGGACATTCCATTCCACAGACGAGGCTTCAGGCGGGGATCCCGAAGATTACGATGACTTTTCCGAGCGTGGTTTGCAATTCATCTTTTCCTTCTATCTTCCAGAAGTATTGAAACTGACTATGGTTTGACGTTTCAGGGACCACAGTTGATCAGGATGAAGAGTTCCGTCCTCCTCCCCAGGCGAGACCTTCGATCCCCATTGCTAGGCGGAAGAGATTGGCCCGCAAACCTCGTGTAGCTTCACGAGCATCTGACATGGATCTGGCTGGTGACGATCCTGCCAGTGACGGAGGTAATATCCATTCTGTGAACCATTCTCTTGGTTATTCGGAACATTGACTCATGCTCTTCTATCTCTATATAGGAGTGCGTGGAGAGAATGAGATGAGTCCCGATCTCATTCCCATATCTCCCGATGAGTCTGACCCACTACCCCCTGTAGAGAGGCCTATAGGGGTTGCTGATATTAGAGAGAAGATCAATGTAGGACCCGATTCCGTGAATCCAGGTACATCTAACACTGACACTGTATTTCTTTAGATAATACACAAATGAATTTGTGTATCCTCTAATTGTCCTCTACTTCTTGCTCCTTCAGATAATTTGCAGGAGGCGAATCTTGGAAATGAAGAGGCTGATGCACCCGTGAGAGGTAACTCATTTCCATTAATTGTAGTCTCTTCATTCTTCTTTGGCACTTATATTCTTTTATGTCAGATTTCTCCATTGGTGATTTTGACGAGGGAAGCTTGTTTGCGGACACTCCTATGATGCACTACATATATAGCTCTCCTCAGATCGATGACCAGTTACCTGGGGATATGTTTTCTGAGCCCGCCTTCGCTGAAAATCCCAAGGATGGTTCCTTTGAAGGTATGTGCCTCTTTCTGAGTTGATTATAGGACTAGCCAATCTTGACTAATGCAACTATAATGTAACGCCTCTGCGAATTCTGTTTTGAATCTGACAGGAGCTTTTGTTGAGAAAGACCCTGTTGAGCCGGCTGTGAGACCAACTACACCAGTTGATGCACCTACAGCCGTTACACCTCCACTACCCCCAGCGGCTCAAGGGGAAGAAGGTATAAGTCAACTCATTGAAGAGTGCTATTCCTTTTTCTTATTAAGACTTTTGACGGACTTCTCCCTTTTTTGTGTAGGGCGTTCTTCTCGTCTTCATGTCTTAGTGAAGGAGTTGTTATCTGACGACGATCCTGACAAGGTCGTCATCTGCATAGAAGTTCGCTCCTTCTTCTCCTTTGTGAATGCTATGATCGGCAAGCTCTTCCACGGTGGACTTTCACTTCACCAGTTTAAACCTCTCCTTAATTCCAGAATCAACTTGATAAGGGAAGCAGGATATCCAGACTTGGCAAAGGCTATAGTTGACGATCTCGATTGCTTAGAGCGTGAGCTTCAGATGTTTCGTGAGCTTCGAGATACCGGTGTCTCTTCCTTCATTGCTGCTGAGCTGGAGACCCGTTTACAGTCATTGCGCGAGACTCAGATTCTCGCTGATTTTGAGACTCAGGTGCAGCGAGACCGAGCGGATCGAGTTGAGACTAGCCTTGCCACCAGGTTATCTTCCCTTGCCGAGCTTGACTCTTCCATCACCTCTTGTGAGACCCAGATAGACCGGCTCAGAAGAGAACTCCGCGAGAAAGAGGAGACCTTGGGTATTCTCCAGATGACGAGAGGACAGGATCAGCAGACCTGCACGGCTTTGTCTAGTGAGTTGAAATCATTGAAGCAGAAGCTGGTCGAGACAGAGGAGACTGCTGCGAAGATTTCGACCGCCACTGAGGAGTCCATTAGAGCTGAGCTTAGCCAAGCTTATGATGATAAGCTATCTAAGTTCAGCCAGCAGATTTTTAGCCATGGGCTTGATGTGTGATTTTGTTTGCTGAGTGTTTTGACTCTTGACTCTTTTAGTGAATTTCCTTTTTATCTTTATTATGATTCGTCATTCCGTTTGAAATGATTGACCATAATACTCATAGGATTTTTGGCAAACCCTCAGCCATCAACGGATTTGGTTAGCCTTTACCGACTACCGTTTGAGTCGGGCTAGCATGCGAATTGTTTAAATCCGCTCGCATGTAACGTTGCGCTCAGAGATTGAATTCTCTGAGACTTCGTGCTATGATGTCAAATACATAGACTTCGCCATTGTTACGGGAATAGGCTACCCGGCAACACGTATTAGGTATTGACTTTAGGATTTTTGGCTAACCCCCAGCCTTCAACGGATTTGATTAGCCTTTACCGACTACTGTTTGAGTCGGGCTAGCGTGTGGATTGTCTAAATCCGTTCTACACGTGACGTTAAGCTAAAAGAGTTAACCCTTTTAGTGCTACGACATTGAATACGTAGACTTCGTCTTTCTCCTGTGAAAAGACTAAACAGCAACGTGTATAAGACGTTGACTTAGGATTTTTGGCAAATCCTCAGCCTTCAACGGATTTGATGTGCTCTTACCGACTACCGTTTGAGTCGGGCTTACATGCGGATTGTTTTAATCCGTTCCGCATGTGACGTTGCGCTAAAGGAATGAACTCCCTTAGACTTTGTGCTACAACTTTGAATATGTAGACTTTGCCATTGTTATGGGAGTAGGCTACCCAGCAACGTGTTTTAGACGTTAGCTTATCCCTACTTAGGCTTTGGGATAAAGATCCCCAGAGTCAGGCTCTGGTATCTTTTTTTTTACGGATAAAGATCAAACCGGCGACGCGTGTTAGGCGTCGACATATCCTTTCTTAGGATTCAGGATAAAATTCCCCATGCGTGTGAGGCATGGATTTCGGTGTTATTAATAACAACCTGCCACAATGTTGAATATGCGGACGGGTGTTCTTTTTAGCGGTTAAGAACTAACCGGCCGCGCGTGTTAGGTGCGGACTTATCCTTACTTAGGTTTCAGGATAAAATACCCCAGAATCGAACTCTGGTGTCTTTTTCAATCGGAAAAAGACTAAACCGGCAGCGTGTGTTAGGCGCAGACTTATCCCTGCTTAGGATTCGGGATAAACTTCCTAGGATGAATCCTAATTTTATAAATTTTGGAAAAGAAGTTGGTGTGGGAAGGAAGAATTTTATATTCTATTCCCTGAACAAGGAAGGAAGAATTTTATATTCTATTCCTTGTTTCTGGAAAGGAAGAATTTTATATTTTATTTCCAGTGCAAGAAGGAAACTAGAAGTGGGATCTCCACTCCGAGAATCCGGAAGATCTAGATAAACTTACCTTTTATAGGATTGGTTATCTGATCGAAATATGAGTTCTTCGTTTATCGAAGTGAAATTTCTACTTCGATTATAACCGTGAGAAGGTTTAACCAAAGAGAAAGGAAAGGGAGTTCTTTCGTTTATCGAAAGGGGACTCCGAATTGAGAGTGGACCTTTTTGGTGGACTCACTGTCAATTGAAATTGATCGGTGAGGGATTTTGGTGGTGTGAACTTGGGTTATCCTTTGGAATATTAAGTGTAATATTCTTCAAGGAATTTCCCGATAAATGGGTTGTCTTGAACGTACTAGGGATAGTATTTCTTTAAAAACTTCCCATTTATTGGCATTAATTGCCTGATGCCCTCTAAAGAAATTAAGCGGTAAGCGCCGTTTGAATAAACTGTGTCTATTACAAACGGTCCTTCCCACTTAGGTTCGAATTTACCTTTCTTCTTAGAGGTGAGGATTATTGGTCGGCGAGCAGCGAGGACCAGATCTCCTTCCTTGAAGCTTCTTTGGCGAACCCTTTTGTCAAAAGCCCTGGATATCCTAGCCTGGTAGAACTCGATGTGTTGTTGAGCTTCCAAGCGCTTTTCGTCCAGCCTTTCGAGCTCCTCAAGACGTTTTTGATGCTGCTCTTCGGTCATCATCTTAGTTGCGAGAGCGATCCGAAGGGAGGGGATTTGAATCTCTAACGGTAGCACAGCTTCACATCCGTACACCAGAGAATATGGAGTGGCTCCCGTAGGTGTACGTATGGTGGTGCGATAAGCCCAGAGCGCTTCGCCGAGTTTATCGTCCCAATCTCGCTTATTAGTCTTCACAAGCTTTGACAAGATCTTGATGATCGTCTTGTTGAAAGCCTCAGCTAATCCGTTCGTTGCGGGATAATAAGCTGTTGACGAAACATCTTGAATCTTGAACTTGTCACAGAACCTGATGAAGGCGTTGCTTATGAATTGTGGACCATTGTCATGAATGATCCGCCTAGGCACGCCGTGTCGGTATATGACATGATACTTGATAAAGTTGATGACATTGTTCGTCTTCACTTCCTTAAGCGGAATGGCTTCAGCCCACTTTGAAAAGTAGTCGGTGATAGCGAGAATAAATCGATCACCTTTGACTGAAGGAGGAAAGATAGGACCGACAATATCCATACCCCATGTCTCGAATGGCCAAGACGTGGTTGATGTGTGTAATTGCTCCGGAGGTTGGTGCATATAATTTGCATGCACTTGACAAGCATGACATTCTCGGGCGTACTCGATCGCGTCACGAACCATTGTTGGCCAGAAATATCCCATTCTTCTGATTCGATCATACAGCTTGGGACCAGGCTGATGCGCACCGCATTCCCCTTCATGTGCTTCCTTAAGAACTTCTTTTGCTTCTTCGTTCGAAAGGCATCGGAGAAGCAAATCATCATACCCCCGGCGATATAGCGTACGGGTCTCGGTATTGTAAAAGAACCGCGGAGCTCTTCGGCGAATAGATTCTTTTTCTTTTGCGTCCTTGGGTAAAATGCCGTATTGAACGTAATCAATAATGGGAAAACGCCAATCTCGGGACTCAGACCCGATTTGGGTTGAGTTCACCTCTTTGGCGTTCTCGTTTTTATCATCCTCCTCTTCAACCTCCATATCATATATGGGTATGCAGAGTTGGTGTGATCTTACTGTGACTAGCAGTTCAGTTTCGGGCGGTTGCGCGAGTGATACTGCTAGGGCTGCCAATGCATCCGCATAAGTGTTCTGGAGACGCGGGATATATTCGATATAGAACTCTTCAAAAGAATCTGCCATTCTGACGGCCTCCTGGTGGTACGGAATCAGGTCTGGGTTCCTGACCTCATACTCTCCACGAACTTGGTTAACGATTAATTGAGAATCTCCAAAGGCTTCGAGATACTCTACCCCCAACTCCTTGGCGAAACTGAGTCCAATGATGAGCGCATTGTACTCGGCTACGTTATTGGAACATGGATTCGTCAGTGAATAAGCTCGAGGCATCACGTGTTTCCCTGGGTAAACCAAGACCACTCCGACTCCGGAGGTGACTTTAGGACATCCAGGGGTTACTGCCTTATTAACTGCTCTCGAAGCACCATCAAAGTATAATTGCCATACTTGTTGGTGCGACGTGGTGTTAACCTCGTGGGTTTCGTCTGACAAGTCATCATACACTTCAACCGTATCTGTTGTTGGACTTGCCGCCAGAAGATCACAAATTGCTTGTCCTTTGACTGACTTCTGCTGTTTGAAGTGCAAATCATATTGGGACAAGAGAAGGGCCCACTTTGCTAACCGCCAATTCATTGAACCTGGTTGAGTCATGAATACCCGTACCGGATTAACATTAGCGATGACGTAAATCATCTGGCCAACCAAGTAATGTCGCATCTTCTGTACCGCGAACACTACGAGACATTCTTTCTCGATCATCGGGTATCGAGACTCGGCGCCTATCAAGGTCCGACTTAGATAATAGACTGCCTGTTCGTGACCATTATCATCGTCTTGTGCTAATAAAGCACTGACCGAATGGTTCATCGCCTTGATGTAGATCAAGAACGGTTTACCTGATTTTGGTGCGACAAGAACAGGGGGATTTATCAGATATGCTTTGATATCTTCAAATGCTTTTTGGCAAGCGTCATCCCAAATAAATGATACGCCCTTCTTGTTTAGCTTAGAAAATGGTTGGCACTTCCCGGAAAGATTCGAGATGAACCGCCTGATGTAAGCTAAACGCCCTTGCAATCCTCTGAGTTCTCTTAGATTCCTCGGGGGTTGCAATTCATTTATCGCTTTTACCTTGTCTGGGTCAATGTGTATACCCTTAGTGGTGACGACGAATCCAAGGAATTTTCCGCTGGACATTCCGAGGAAGGATTTTGTGGGATTCATCTTTAATTGATGACTCCGCATGAGATCAAACATCGTTCTCAAGTCTTTGACGTGATCTTCTTTGTTGCGGCTTTTTACCACCAAATCATCAACGTAGCATTCAACAGTTTTCCTGAGGTGCTTCTGGAAAATCTTAGTCATCGCTCGTTGGTATGTGGCACCCGCATTCTTCAGACCGAAAAGCATCACCGTATAACAGAAGATACCGAGGGGCGTTCTGAATGCTGTATGTTTCTCGTTGTCCGGGTGCATCTTGATTTGATTATAACCCGAAAAGCCATCCATGAAGGACATTCTTTCGAATCCACATGTATTGTCAATAATGACATCCGTGATTGGGAGAGGGAAATCGTCTTTCGGGCACGCTTCATTCAGGTTCCTGAAGTCGATGCAAATCCTGATCTTGCCATTTTTCTTCATGACGGGAACGATGTTGGCTAACCAGTCTGGATGTTGTTCCTCTCGGATGAATCCTGAGTCGATCAACTTCTTAACCTCAGCCTCGATGGCTTCCATGATCTGCGGACAAAACCGTCTTTGCTGTTGCTTGACAGGTTTGGCATCCGGCTTGATGTCGAGGCGGTGCATTGCCACATTGGGGTCAAGTCCTGGCATGTCTTCATAGTTCCAGGCGAAGACATCAATGTACTCTCTGATCAAGGTAATTAACTCTTCCTTCTCATCTGAGGGGAGACTACCACTGATGAATATAGGCTTCGGATTGGCTTCATCGCCCATATTAATTTGGACTACTTCGTCTTCGGTGGGTGGCTCTCTTTGCTCGAACCTATCACCATACTGCATGTTTAAGTGATGAACCCATGGGTCCTCCCACGTTGGCATTTGATCATCATCCTCCATCGTAGATGGATCCGCTGTGGTCATGTTTGACATCAAGGTCTTGAACATTTCTCCCAAACTTGTGTCGGAATCCTCAGCTGAAGAGTCTGGCAAGTACCCATCCTTAGCTTTGTTGGCAATTTGATCGATGATTTGCCAACCATATTCGTCATTTGATGAGACATAGCCTAAGCCTCTCTTGTGACGGTAATAATTATCTGGTTTCCCTTTTGGGACATATGCCGCTTTGACTGGGATACGGGAACCTCGATCGAAGTATAAACCTTCTCCGAGTGTGAAGTCGTACCCTTGTTTTTCCATGAGCACGCGTGCTTCCGGACTATACTTAGATAAGTGCAGACCAGACTTATCATCATCTTCATCTTCTCTTAGGAAATGATCTGGCAACGGAAGACTTTCTCCTTTACCGTAGATCACTTCTTTTTGTCCTCCTGTTTTGGCAGGAATAACCCGAGTTGTTCCGAAAGAATGCTGGAGGCGTTTCTTCGTTACATAAGATGATCGAAGCGGTATACATAAATTGGGATTATCGTACAATCCCTTTATCGCATCATCAAGAGACAAGGAATACTCTAAATCACGATTTATTTCAATATCGGCAAGTTGCCAGTTACAACCACCCTCTGACGACTGTTCGTCGTCGAGATTGATTACAAAGGGTACAATGTCATTTAGAACAAAACCACCATTGTAATCGAATCCGGCCTCGGAATCAGCTTCTTCTCTGCTGTCCGTGCCCTGGATCGATGGTTCCGTATCGGATTCATTACCATAAAGGAGAGAATCTGTGAAGTAATTCTCATACCCTTTAAATGGTTGCTTATCCGCGACCACCGTCCTAACCCTTCCATCAGTGTCGACATATTTTAGACACTGATGTAAGGTGGAGGGAACTATAACATTACTATGGATCCAAGACCGACCCAATAGTAAGTTATAGGATGTCTCAGCATCAATCACGTAGCACGTGACCTCCGTTTTCAGATCGCCCATCTGGCACTTTATCCGGATTTTCCCCAAAGGTCTTGACCCGCTGGTGTTGAATCCGTAAATGACTGTGCCCGTAGATGCCAACTTGCTGACTGGAATGCCAAGGCTGTGCATTAGGCGAAGTGGCATAATACTCACAGCGGAACCCGGATCCACTTGGATTCGGTTGACCTCGCTGGAGCCAATGTACCCGACGAAGTACAAGGGCCGATCATGATTTGAATTCTTCGTCTGCATGTCCTCTTTGGTGAAGGTGATGCAGGGAAGATTCTTGGCTGCCACATTACACTGTTGGGCTAACATTTCTAGTTCTTCGGGAGCTGGTTTGATCCTAGTGAGGAATGCCTCCGAATCGTCCAAGGCTTCTTGCAAGGCTTCTCTAGTTTCCTTGGACAATCGGAGCAACTCGTACAGCATTATCCGCGCTGGAATATTGGCTAGCTGAGCCATGATATCGAAGGCACGCGGATTTTTTGAACTCTCCGGTTTGTCCTTTCCAATCGGACGACTGAAACGAGACTGCTTCGGATTCTGAACCTCCTCGGGTCCCTTTTCTTTCTGTTTGTCAACCGGCTGTCGTCGAGCATTTTCAACCGGTTTGGGAACTGTAATCACCCCCAGCTCTGTGAGAGTCTTGGCTGATCCCCGTTTTGTCACCCCCTGTTCAGCTATTTGATTCCCAGGAGATGGATATTTGAAGTGGTATTCGTTTCCACTCCGGGTCGCAAAGACCTCCTGTTCCTCGTCGGACAACGGAAAAGCGGTGATCGTTTCATCGTCTTCACCCGGGATGGCAGAAACTCCGTAACAAGACTTGCCTTTCCCTTTGGACTTCTTCTTAGATGACGATCCGGCCCATTGTTCATCTTCGATCAGGTCGGGGTGCACCCAGAGAATTTCACCGTTTGGGGCTGTGTGAGGCACAAGTCCCTTTTGGCGCTGTCCGTGTGGATCATCATTCACTGTCTTCATCCCGACTTTGGTGACGCGTTTTGGCTCGAACCAATCTGTAGGTACTAATCCAAAACTGATCGACACCGCATTTGCTCCCACATTCTTGGCCGGTTTTGGAGTTATGACCCCTACGTCGATCAACGCTTGGATCTTGTCCTTGAGGTGATAGCAAGACTTCGTTGGGTGGTGGACCGCTCTGTGGTACGCGTAGTACTTCGGGTCCGTCACCTTAGTGGCTCCTTCATGATCCACGATCGCTGGCAGCTGGATTTTGTTATTTTCCAACAAATATTTGAAGATGCCGGGAACTTCATCATCCTTGAAGGAGTATACTTTGGGAAACCTCGGCTCCGAAGACTTTTGCTTCTGAGACCGTTGCTGCCAATGCGGTTGCGATTGTTGTGGCGCCCGCTGCTGCTGCTGTTGCTGAGGTTGCAATTGAAATGTCTGGTTAGCATCAACAGCATTAACATGAGCTTTACCTTTCCCTTTCTGGTTGAAGTTCTGCTTCGGAGGATTAGTAGCCGGTTGGCCTCTCTCCACCTTCTTTCTCCTAAGGAAACGCTCAGCTTGTTCTCCTCGGACTTTCAAATCCTTCCAGGTCTTGGATGGTGCGGTGCCCATTGCTTCCAACACATCCAGCGAAAGGTTGTTGTGGCAGGTTTGGAGGATGAATTCCTCGGTGATTGGGTCCCGGCAATTCATCGCCTTGTTCCGGAACCTTTTGACGAAGGTGTCGACCAACTCCCCGTCTTTTTGCTTCTCATCGAGCAACGATCCGATAGAGATCTCGGTATCATCGTCGAAGAAGTTAGCGAGGAACTTTGTCTCCATGTCATCCCAGCTGTTTATGCTTCCTGGCTTGAGGCGACGATACCAATCGAAGGCAGCTCCGCGAAGAGTGCCGACGAATGACCGTACCATCAGAGGCTCATTACCAGAGATGACTCCCAAGTGCGATTTGAAATAAATCAAATGCTGAGTGGGTGAACCCATCCCATTAAACGGCGTGAAGTTAATTAGACTGAACTTCGCCGGATATGGGATTGATTCCCACTCTCTCGGGTATGGACAAGGAATGCCCGTCTTTTTCGTCTCTTGAGCAGAGATCAATGTGTTGATCTTGCTCTCGAGATTTTTAATTTTCAGGCTTTCACCTGTGTCTTCGCTAGCATTTTCATTACCACCCCCTGGGTTGATGGGAGGGTTGTTAGCATTGTGACCCTCATTTGTGTCCTCATCTTCCAGGTTGTTCTGGTTGGGACGACTTGGTTCACCTTGTTGGTTCCTCAATGCTTGAAGCTGTTGGTCATGCATCTCTCTCATGTTCTGCATAGCCATTTGCATTTCGAACCTAAAGGTCTCCTGTTGTTTGGCCATGGCATCTTCAAGCATCTTGGCCACTTGCTCCGCGCTTATCATGAACGCCTCGCGAGGTTGTCCTTCACTGGACACTGTATTATCAGACGCAACTGCTGAGCCGGCATCTGATTCTTCATCTCCCGAAGGTACTCTTGTTCGGACTCTACCATACGTCGCGCGAATGATAGCCCCGAATTGTAGACGAGTTACACGTCGGGGTATTTCTGGAACCGCCTCGGGGTTATCCTGAGCTGATGTTCCTGTGCTGGTCATATTTGCGGTGACCCTTGAATGCTCACCATCTTCGACCATCTTCCTTCTTCGTTGGAAACGCCTATGCCTTGGTTTTAGCGTTCCATTGCTGAGTCTTTCGAACACAGAGACTCTTTCGGGGACTGTCTTAACACAGTTGCATTCCGACAGTACCGCCCGAATGAGCTTTGAGCAGGGACATTGTGTTTCGAGCCTTCGAGGGCTCCTCTTTCTGGATTTATTCGTACCCCCGGCACGATAGTACAGCTCGTCCGTTTGAAGATCAGAGCAACCTATCGTGTGTTGGCACGATCTCTCAGGTATAACGTTGTCGTCATCAGATGACAATGTTTCCTTCTGAGGATGAATTGTCTTCTTCGGACCATCCAGAGTCACACGCCTTGAAACGCGCCTTTGTGGGCGTGAATCTTCAGCGGGCTCTTGCACTTCGATGCGCAAAGTTGTGCGCTTGGATGCCACAATTTTCTCCAAGTGTTGAGGGTTGCAGCGACCCCCAGCATGTTGCATTGGTTGGGACTTCTTCATTGGCCCCAAGCGTTCCTGTACTGGAGCTTTACCTCGTTCCTTCGGAAGAGGGCCGAGGCGCTCCAAAATAGACTTTCTCTTCTGGGATGGTCCTACGGGATCTCCCTGAGCAGTTGCAGAAATTACCGGCTGTTTGGATTGATTTGCCGGGTGTTGAATCTTCGGAGGCTGCGGTTGTCGCTCCTTGGTCTGAACCGTTGCTTCAGACTTTGGCCTCCAAACCTTGCGAGTTGGTGGCGGCTTTTTGACCACCTCCTTCTGCAGCTTCCGACGGGCTTCTTCAGCTTTGGCCCGTGCTTGCGCCGATAACGCGCGCCGTTTGCGGATGCGCTCCTCCAATGTCGAGCGATTCCGTTTGACACGGACCCACTCCATTGTCGATGGTTTGGAGGAACCACCCTTCACTTGCTGTTGAGGCTGTTTGCCTCGTTTGTTCTTCAGATCCGCATGGTAGCGGACCCCGTCAACAGACTCCATGGCCTTGGCGAATTGCTTCGCGAGGCGTTGACGCTGCCTCTGGCGGGCTCTCTTAGAGAGAGTCACCACACCTTCAATGGCGGATTTGACCTTCTTTGAGGTCGGTAGGGCCTCACTCAACGCAGCTTCGGCGTCGATTGGGGTAAGGTCGTCGTTGGTGGCTTCAACTTCATCACACCAACGGACTTTTCTCCTGGAGGAGAACTTCTAAAACTTCTTGGACTTGGGGGAGGAGGTAGATCCGGACGAGGACACGTACTCCTCGTACTTCTGCTGGTCGAATTCATACTCGACCTCCTCCACGACCGGGATCGAGACCGCGGCTGCGACACTCCGATCTCGGCAGCGAGATCGGTGGCTCCCACTGTGGTCGCTAGATTGTTCGCGGGAAAAATCAGATTCTTCTTCATTGACGAACTCATTGCACTCAATGTTAACAACTTTTTGCGTTTACAAAGATCCGGTCTTTTTATAAGAGCCGGTTACAACGAAATTCAAAACAAATAAAGAAAAATTACAACTTTTCTTATTTAACGAACAGATCGCGAGCTCCTGTTTTACGGTCACTCGCTTTGTGGGTTGTTTGCCTGTGCCGGGGTTGATTACCGTGGACCACCGTGTAATCTCGATCCAAACAGATCTACGCGGTATAACGGGTATTATCCCACCAAGGAGATAATAGCCGGGAGGGATCGTTTCACCAAGGAAACGACCGCTCGAATCTCGGGATCTAAGAACCAAGCTTAGATCCGGAGTAGAACAACGTAGATCTGAGGATTAGCCTCTTCGAACTCCTACCTTGTTTGTTGCGGGTGCTCGCCAAGAACTGAATCCGAGGGTCCAAGTCTCCAAGCCTTCACAAATCCGAGTTGAGGTGACAATCCGGCAGAGTTTCGGCTCTTCAGAAGTTCAGAAAAAAGTCCTCCCAAATGAACAACCACCCCCCCTATTTATAGCCTCTCTGAACTGTGCATTTGTGCACAAGAGAGAGGGGGGGAGTCGGGCCACCTCAGGGTGGCTCAGCTCATGCCGAGCCACCCAGGGGTGGCTCGGCCACCGAGCCACCCTGGGGTGGCTCGGCTTGGGCCGAGCCACCCCGGGTTGGTTCGGTTTGGGCCGAGTACCCCGGGTGTGTTCCGTTGTTCGGTTGTTTTCCGGTTCTGTATTGAGTTCGTTTGATTTGTTCGGGTCTTGATTTGATAGCCCGAGTCTTCATTTGGCAGTAAATCCGCCTCGGTGTTTGAGTTCAAGTTCGTTTTGTTGTTGGACGACTCGTTAACTTTTTGAACCGTTGGATTGGTTCCGCACGCGAACGTATTCCGTTGTTTATGTGCCTCATCGCCTCGTCGCTCGAACGTCTGTTGATTTGTCGAATCATCGTGCCGAGCCATGCTAAGGGACCTATAGGCAATTTTGTACGTCTACAACATGGATTTGGAGGAACTTCCAGATGGGGGAGACAATGTTAGTTCTGACCAAAGAATAGAGGAAACTCCAGTTACAGAGGCTACTACCTAGTTCGTGGAGCTTAGAAGGTCTAGGGTATCCAAACCGAATCCCAGATATCTTTCATCACTAGATTATTTGCTCTTGACAGATGGCGAAGAACCGGAGTGCTATGAGGAGGCTATGCAAATTAGTGAATCTTAGTAGTGGGAGCAGGCGATGCAAGAAGAGATGAATTCTCGCCACTCGAACGTGACATGGGAGTTAGCCCAACTACATGTACAAAAGAAAGCCTTACATAACAAATGGGTCTACCGGGTCAAGCAGAAAAGTGATGGAAGCAAGAGGTACAAGGTCAGATTAGTTGTGAAAGGATTCCAACAACAGGAATGAGTGGATTATACGAAGATATTTTCCCCCGTCGTGAATCTTACAACCATCAGAGTGGTGTTAAACTTAGTAGATGCTAAAAATCACTACCTTGTGTAGTTAGATATAAAGACTGCCTTTCTTCATGGTGACTTGGATGAAGAAATCTACATGAAGTAACATGTTGGCTTCATTAAGGAAGGAAAGAAAGAGATGTTATGTAGGCTCAAGATGAGATTATATGGTTTAAAACAAGCTCTGAGACAATGGTACAAGAAGTTCAACAACTTCATACAGAGCAATGGCTATGGAAGATGCAATTAAGATCATTATTGCTACTTCAAGAGGTTCGAGTCCATCTATGTTGTGTTATTATTGTATGTTAATGACATGTTAGTTGCAGAACCATATTTAGAGGAGATAAATAAATTGAAGAAGTAATTGGCAAAGGAATTTACTATGAAGGATTTGGGTGCAGCGAAATAAATTCTTAGGATGCGAATCAGTAGAGATGAAGCTAAAGGGACATTGAGGTTGAGTCAGGTTGAATATAACGAGAATGTTCTTCTGAGATTCAACATAGAGAATGCTAAGCCCGTCAACACGCCCCTTGGAAATCAATTCAAGTTATCTGAGGAGAAATCACCCAAGACAGATGCAGAGAAGGAGCACATGAGCAAAGTGTCATATTCATCAGCTATTGGTAGTCTTATGTACGCGATGGTTTACACGAGGCCGGATATTGCCTAAGCAGTAGGAGTTATGAGCTGGTTTGCAAGCAATCTAGAGAAGCAGGATTGGGAGGCCGTGAAGTGGATATTGCATTACTTGAGAGGGACTATGGATATACCACTATGTTTTAGGAGGAAGGAGTTGGTACTTCGGGGATACGTGGATGCAGATTTTGCTGGTGATCATGATACGAGGTGAAGCACCACGGGGTATGTTTATACCTTGGCGTCGATAGTAGTGAGCTGAGTCTCAAGTCTGCAGAAGATAGTAACATTTTCCATGACTGAGGAAGAGTATGTCGCAGCGACTGAAGCTAGCAAGGAGATGATTTTATTAACCGGGTGCCTGGAAGAGTTGGACCTGAAGTGGGGGAACGACGTACTTTATTGTGATAGCTAGAGTGCTATACACCTTGCCAAGAATCTAGTATATCATGTCAGAACAAAGTACATCGATATACGTTACCACTTCATACGCTCGCTGATTGAGGACGCTAAGTTACAATTGGAGAAGATTTTGGGAAGCTAAAATCCTTCGGATATGTTGATGAAAATAGTGACCATCGACAAACTGGAGTTGTATATAACTTCAGTTAGCCTTCACGCGTAGGTGATTGTAGGCATCAAAAATTACCGATAGGTCCCCGCACACAGCTCAGTGTCAACGAGCGACGATTGAACGTCACTACCCGGTTCACAAGAGTTCAAATGACGTCGGAAAGTGCCTGAAGTGAACCGACGGACTACGTGAGCCAACAAATCTCAGAACAACGGGGATACGGGTTGACCGAAAACCCCGCGACCACCGCAATTGGGCCAACGCCTGCCGTGTCCCGATCATCCTACTGATAATCCAACCATCGGGACCAACAGAGCTCTTCGTCTGAATTCCAACGTATCCGAAATCACTCAGATCCGAGTTCGGATGAAAAGTCAGCGAAGAATCAACGGCGGGACAACGGCAGCAGAGCCTCGGACCAGACTGAGACACCCAGGGGTATCCCGGCGAGGTCGAAACACCCGAGGGGAGTCTTGGCAAAACCAAGACACCCCAGGGGTGTCTCGGCCATGACCGAGACACCCCCAAAGGGTGTCTCGGCCAAGAGCCAAGACACCCCCTAGGGGGTGTCCTCAAAACAGCCCCCCCTCTCCTTGTTTGCCTATAAATAGGCCCCTAAGGCCTCTCTTTCAAGGGGCTCCCAATTCAAGGCTGAATTATCTTAGCCAAGAATTGTTCTTGTGTGAGGCGGCGAAGCCCTGCCGGAGTGAGGAGTCAGAGTTTTCAAGAGAGCGGCGAAGCCCTGCCGGATCGAGGAGCAAGAGATCTTCATCAACTTCTTCATCATTCACCCCTTCTTTTCCTTAGTGCTGCCCATTAGCGGTGACCACTAAGAAGAGCTATTATCTCGTTTTAGCCGAGATATACGCTTATAACTTCTAGATCTCACGTGGATCGACGAAGTTCTGTTTCTATATCCCTTCGCGGATAGACGAAACTCTGCCGGATTTTACCGGGAAGGATCTGAAGAGTCGGCGGTCCACGGATATTAACATCCCCGTCACAGGCCAACAACCCACGCAAGCGAGACCGCACCAAAACGGGATCTCGTGTTTATTTTCTGAAAAGCTGTAATATCTTTTGTTTTCATTTAAACTCTGTTGTAACGATTGAAGTTGTAACAGATACCAAAGCAATGAAAACAGCAACTTTTCACGAAAACAAGCTGGCGACCACAGTGGGAGCCGCTGACCTCGCTGCCGAGATCGTCGTGACGCAACCGGCCTTCAAGATCCGGGTGAATGAAGAGGTCGAATACAAGTTCGACCAGCAGAAGTTTGAAGAGTACCTCTCTTCCTCCTCCTCCAGATCCGCCTCTCCAAACGGGCGCGGGAAGACTCCATCTCCCCGAAGGGCTCGCGGGATCTCCAACTCAAAGACCCAAGATCCAGTTGCCGTTGCTACACCCGCACCACGCAACGTCCCCACGTTGTTCAGCGTGGTCGGTGTTGCAACTCCGATTCTCCCATCAACCTCAAAGGCGATAGAAGATGCAACTCCAGCTCTGTCCAAGAGGGCCCGCCAAAGACGGCGTCAACGCCTTGCTCTACAACAAGCCAAAGCCGCCGAATCAACGGACGGGATCCACTACACCAAGGATCTGAAGTCCAAGTGCCGCCAAGAACAACAACGGCCAGCAACCAACTCCTCTTCTGAAACAGAAACCAACGAATGGGTTTGTGTTAAGAGGAACCGCTCCACCCTCGAGGAGCGAATCAAGAAGCGTCGAGCCTTGCTTGTGCATGCTCGGCTCCTTCTACACAAGGCGGAGGAGATGCAGAAAGAAGAGGCGGCCACAAAGCCGTTTACAAGCAGGTGGGTTTGGTTGCCAAAGCCAAAACCAGCGCTTCAAACACAAGGGGGTGGAGTTGCTGCCCAAGGTTTGTCAAAATCAGATCCGGTGCCTTTGACGGAGCCAAGTAACAAAGGGGATCATTCAAAGCCCAGGGTTCCTTTGAAGGGTCGCCTCGGTCCCTTACCGGTGAATCGAGGTAGAGTACCCATCAAAGAAAGACTGGGATCATTGAAAGGTCCCCAAGTTGCAAATCAGACTGGGGGTCGAATCAATCCCCCCAGGAAAGATGATAAAGGGAAAGCCCCTATCACTGACCGCATTGAGTTGCGAGTCGAAGCACAAGAGCCCGTTCAGTTTCTACGCTCACAAAAGCGTAAACTTGAACGGGCCACTTTTGAGAAAACTAACCAAGTGTTGCATTCCCAAAGGGAAACACACTCATCTGATGATGAGAGTGTTATACCGGGGAATACACACCAACACTCTATAGGTTGCTCCAGTTGTAAAGCTGATGAGTTGTACTATAGAGCTGGGGGTGTGGAAAAGCCCCGGAAGAAATATGTGCAGGACATGGAGTCTCACTGCCCGTGTGCCAATATCATCAAAGCGGTGCTGTCGGGATGCTGCTGTGCCCAAACCCCAAGGAGAGTTTCGGTGTTCGAGAGAATTTCCACACCGAGGCGTTCCCACAAGAAGAAGTTCGTCCGCCAAGAAGACGAATATCTAAGGGTGACGGCTAATATGACCGGTAGAGCAAGCTCGACGCAACCCTTCAACCGGGACCAGCTTGCCGAGATATCCCGATGCATGACGCGGTTGCGGTCGGGAGCCATTGGCCGGAAGGACTACCGAAGGGTGCCGAAGGGGCTTTCTCTAGAAGAAGAGGCGTCGGATACTGATTCAGACTCCTGCTCGGCCGTAGCGTCTGATGATACAGCATCAAGCGCGGGGCAACCTTGCTCATCGCTTATGATCAGCGCCGAACAAGTAACCAAGATACTTGAAGAGGCCCTGGCTAAGCAGAAAGAGGCCTTCAAAATCGAAATGGAAACGGCCCTGCTACGGATGAGGGAAGAGCACGACCAACAAGTTCGCGCTCTATCTAATCAGCTCGGTGAATCCAGCCGTCGTAACCATGCTAACCAAGCAGGTAGCGATTCGGATGTGGATGAACCTCTCAATGCCAAGAACCCTCCGGTTAACCAAAACGCTGGGGGTGGTAATACAGGGGGTGGCCTCGTTATCCCACCTTCAATTTGTCCAAGCTCCAGCACAAGCGGGGATGAGAAGATGAAAGATCTCGAGAGCAAAATTAACGCGTTAATGTCTGCTCGAGAGGTAAAGAAGACCGGAATTCCTTGTCCTTACCCAAAAGAGTGGGACTCGATTCCGTATCCGGCAAAGTTCAACCTGATCAACTTCACGCCGTTTGATGGGAGAGGCTCGCCCACTCAACATCTGATCTACTTTAAGTCCCACTTGGGCATGATCTCCGGCAATGAACCCTTGACGGTTCGGTCATTCGTCGGCACTCTTCGTGGAGCTGCCTTCGATTGGTATCGCCGTCTTAAATTTGGAAGCATCAACAGTTGGGAGGACTTGGAGAGCATGTTCCTCACTCATTTCTTTGATGACGACGACGAGATATCCATTAGGACACTCTTCGACGAGAAACAAAAGAACGGAGAGTCGGTGGATACCTTCATCAAATGCTTCCGCAACAAGGCGATGAACTGCAAGGATCCCATCACGGAGGAGTTCATCTTGCAGACTTGTCATAACAACTTATCCATTAACATCTTGGATGTGATGGGAATAGAGCCGTCCGACACTTGGAAGGATTTGAAGGCCCGAGGAGAGCAAGCTGAGCGATTCCTCAAAAGGAAGAAGGCTGAGAGGAGCCAACCGATGGCTAATTCTCCAAACTCGAACTTCGCCTCTCGTAATGGGGGTGAAGCACCTACAACGGATGCTAATCAGACGTCGCAACAGCAAACCCGGAGGCAGCAAAAGACTCCGGATCAGAGGCCTCAAAAAGAGTACTCTTTCAAGGACGAAGAGGTTCCAGCTATCTTCAAATCCCTCCTTGAAAACAACAAAATCAAGCTGCCACCAATCACGAATCAGGAGGAAGCTGTCGATACTTCGGATCCAAAGTACTGCGCATACCATAGGAGGATCCATCACCCAACCAAGGCGTGCTTTACACTCAAGGATAGCATCCAAACCTTGGTTGAAGCCGGCGTCATAACGCTAGGGTGAGCCGGTTAAGAACCCCAAACTCCAGTGGGTGCACGAGTATAAACTGTATCCCCAAACTCCGAAGAGTATACTGCTTCTCAATACTCCAACAGGTATATGAGTCTAAACTATTTCCTTTCTTCAACGGGAAGTTCCTGGAGAACACCATACGTGGTATTCTTAAGGATAACCCGATCATGCAGCTGATACAAAACCAGTTTTGCAAGAAAAGCTGGGGGTGGATAATTCGTCATTTACCACAACCAAAATCCCCTCTCGATTCCTTCAATGAACGAGAGGTCCCCAAATCAAACGATCAAACCGTCTTACAGTTATGATCGTTCTGCACTTCCCGCTGGTCAAACCTTCCGATAGTTAGGGCCACAACCAAAGTCCCCTCTCGATTCCTTCAATGAACGAGAGGTCTACAAATCGAGTAACCAAACCTATAAAAGTTAGGGTTGCTTGAATCTCTTCCGATTCTCGGAGTGGAGATCCCACTCTTAGTTTCACCTTGCTGGGTTCTGGGGGTGGAGATCCCACCCCAAGTCTCCTTTGCAACTGAAGATAGAATATAAAATTCTTCCTCTTCAGCACTGGGAGATAGAATATAAAATTCTTCCTCTCTCAGCCTTTCGATTCTCGGAGTAGAGTCTTCACTCCTAGTTTCGTTCTTTCGGATGCTGGGGGTGGGGGTCCCACCTTAAGTTTTCCTTTCCATTGGGAGATAGAATATAAAATTCTTCCTCTTCCATTGGACGGTTTAGTCTTTCACCGATTAAGAAAAGACACCAGAATTCCAAGTCTGGGGAATTTTATCTCGAAGCCTAAGAAGGGATGAGTCAGCGCCTAACACGCGTTGCTGGTTAGTCCTTGACCGTTAAAAAGGACAAGCCCACATATTCCACATTGTGGTAGAATCCGTGCTTCACACGTACGGGGAATTTGATCCCGAAGCCTAAGTAGGGATAAATCAACGCCTAACACGCGTTGCCGGGTAGTCTATTCCCGTGAGAAAGACGAA
>BQKN01067420.1:22087-36803 GCA_022839385.1 Asparagus kiusianus
AAACCCTAAGGTAGACGCCGGTCAACGCGTAACCTTAGGTCAACGCCAGACAACACGTTGCAACCCATGCGGTCTGAAACCCTAAGGTAAACGCCAGTCAACGCGTAACCCTAGGTCAACGCCGGACAGCGCGTTGCGACAAAAGTTAACACGTGGCGACGAAAGTCAACACGTGACGACAAAAGTCAACCCAAGCGGTTCCAAAACCCTAAGGTGGACGCCGGTCAACACGTAACCTTAGGTCAACGCCGGACAGCGCGTTGCGCCAAAAGTCAACATGTGACGACGAAAGTCAACACGTGACGACGAAGCTCAACCCACGCGGTTCAAAACCCTAAGGTAGACGCCGGTCAACGCGTAACCTTAGGTCAACGCCGGACAGCGCGTTGCAACCCACAAAACCCTAAGGTGGACGCCGGTCAACGCGTAACCTTAGGTCAACGCCGGATAGCGCGTTGCAACCCATGCGGATCTAAAACCCTAGGATGAACGCCGGTCAACGCGTAACCCTAGGTCAACGCTAATCAATGCGTTGCAACAGAAGGTCAACACACAGTGATCTAAAACCCTAAGTCAACACGAGGTGACAGGGATAGTAAGTTCAAAAGTCAATTCAATGACACGAGCCAAACTCAACCCACCAGCTGTAGACTTGAGACTCCAACGACGGCCAGGCGATAAACGCAGCGCCGAAACAACTTTGGTTATTCGACAAAGCACCGGATAAACCGAAGATCGAAGGAGCCGAGAGTTGAAGCGAACCACAGGTCCCTTAGGCCGACTGAAGGCTGGACCAATCATTTCCAAAGTATTCCGGTCTCTTCTATAAAGGAAACGAGTCCGAAACACTTTGGAGGGGGTATCTGTAGGCATCAAAAATTGCCGATAGGTCCCCGCACACAGCTCAGTGTCAACGAGCGACGATTGAACGTCACTACCCGGTTCACAAGAGTTCAAATGACGTCGGAAAGCGCCTGAAGTGAACCGACGGACTACGTGAGCCAACAAATCTCAGAACAACGGGGATACGGGTTGACCGAAAACCCCGCGACCACCGCAATTGGGCCAACGCCCGCCGTGTCCCAATCATCCTACTGATAATCCAACCATCGGGACCAACAGAGCTCTTCGTCTGAATTCCAACGCATCCGAAATCACTCAGATCCGAGTTCGGATGAAAAGTCAGCGAAGAATCAACGGCGGGACAACGGCAGCAGAGCCTCGGACCAGACTGAGACACCCAGGGGTATCCCGGCGAGGTCGAAACACCCGAGGGGAGTCTTGGCAAAACCAAGACACCCCAGGGGTGTCTCGGCCATGACCGAGACACCCCCAAAGGGTGTCTCGGCCAAGAGCCAAGACACCCCCTAGGGGGTGTCCTCAAAACAGCCCCCCCTCTCCTTGTTTGCCTATAAATAGGCCCCTAAGGCCTCTCTTTCAAGGGGCTCCCAATTCAAGGCTGAATTATCTTAGCCAAGAATTGTTCTTGTGTGAGGCGGCGAAGCCCTGCCGGAGTGAGGAGTCAGAGTTTTCAAGAGAGCGGCGAAGCCTTGCCGGATCGAGGAGCAAGAGATCTTCATCAACTTCTTCATCATTCACCCCTTCTTTTCCTTAGTGCTGCCCATTAGCGGTGACCACTAAGAAGAGCTATTATCTCGTTTTAGCCGAGATATACGCTTATAACTTCTAGATCTCACGCGGATCGACGAAGTTCTGTTTCTATATCCCTTCGCGGATAGACGAAACTCTGTCGGATTTTACCGGGAAGGATCTGAAGAGTCGGCGGTCCACGGATATTAACATCCCCGTCACAGGCCAACAACCCACGCAAGCGAGACCGCACCAAAACGGGATCTCGTGTTTATTTTCTGAAAAGCTGTAATATCTTTTGTTTTCATTTAAACTCTGTTGTAACGATTGAAGTTGTAACAGATACCAAAGCAATGAAAACAGCAACTTTTCACGAAAACAGTGATGAAGGTAGAGCTACACTAGGAGGATATGCGGGATCGCTGAGATGATGACGATTGAAGAATGGTTTTCGGGCAGGAGAAGATACTTGCGAAGAAGGCGGGAGTTCGGGAGAGCTCATTGATGGTGGTTTCGTCTCCAAGTGGGAGATTATTGGTTTTGGAAGTGTGAAGACCTAAACCTAAATCAAATTCAGCAAGGAAGCCGAAAAACCCAGCATTGGTCAACCGATGGACGTGTGCCGGTCGAACGAAACACCTACAGAAAAACAGCCCAGGAAACTCGCTCTGGCCAGTCGACTGAAGCTTGCTGATGGTCGACCGAGAGTGGTCAACTGGTCGACCGATGCTAGAGCACCGATCAACCGACGCTAGAGCACCAGTTGACCGAAACGTGCACGAGCAGACTGTAAAAAATTTGTGTTTTGGCCGGTCGACTAACGCCATTACACCGGTCGACCGACGATGGGATTTCCAGATTCCCAATTTGTTTAGGAAACTATTTTTGGGTTGGGATACTATATATTCCTTGATATGTTTTTAGGATTTGTAGAACACGAAAAAAGAGGGGTTTTGACGGCTCTTTGAGATCAGAGATCTTAGAGAGAGATGCCTATTGCGAGCATTATAATATTCTTCAATTAATCAAAGTTTTCTGGTGTGGCTCTAGAGGACGTAGGCACGTTTGACGAACCTCGTTAAATATGTTGTTCTCCTGTTTGATTACTTTTTCTTGTAAGTTTTTTTTTTATTTGTTGTGATTTTCTACTTTCTTACTTTCGACACAAAATCCGCAGAGCAATGGTTGTGTGTTCAACCCTAGCATTATCCACAACTTTGGAACTTCGATATCTATCATCAAGATAATCATGGCCAAAGTATACCAAAGCCCAAGGCTCCATGGTCTGGCCAATCTTATCCTGATACTCAATCTGATGTCAGATAAAACCCTACAAGTCTAATTTCAAAATAGAAATTAGTTTTGAAGGATAAGATAAATAGTTAAAAGCTTTTTGTGCTTTTATTTATTTATTTATTTTTGAGGGAAATAGTCAAAAGCGTTTTATCTGCTGCATTACATGAAGCATGCCAAAATTAAAATTTTATCTCCTCACTTTTGTGTCTTCATTAGATTAATCTTCTTGCAGAAATGATATATTGCTTTATTTTGAGTTGGTGTGTCATGAAAGAACAAAAATATTCTTACTTGATGGTACTAAGCGCTTTTAGTTGGCTGCGGGGTTACATAATTGGCAACCCGGTGACGGATAAATTATTTGACTTGACGTCCCGGGTACTATTTGCGTATTTCATTTCTACTCCTGTTATAGAATACTATTAATAGAATATGAGAGAGATCTATAGCACTCAATATTTGCTCACTGCAAAAATGTGAACCATATATATATCATGTTGGTATGACTTATACTTCTTTATATTTTATCCTGATATAGCTGATCTAATGTCCTATGAATAGTGTGGTGAGGGTTGAAAGAACGAAATGGATATCTTATACACAATTTAAAATGCATGAAATTCTTCTGAAACATATCGGTATTAAGATCAAATGCAATCAGAAATTAAGTACCTGACAAGACTAAATTGAAGGTAACAATTGGCAAAGGTCACTTTCCCTACACAACTCCAATCGTAGTTTTATACTATTGATATCTTCTTGCAAGCTGAGCCCTCTTTCTGGGTCAAAACTTAAACTAACAAACTATGATATCTTTCACTTTAAGCTACTTTAAATTTGTGGCCCGTAGGATTGAACTTGGATTTCTCTAACATCATGTCAAAGGTCTTTTTTGGTACACCAAAACCCGAAACGTCATACTTAAAAAGGACAAAGGAAGATTTAAATTTAAAAAGGATTGAGGGTTATAGTTTATACTCTTACAACAATCTTGAGAACACATAGAAAGATAGTGATTTAATCAATTCGAATCCTGGTAATTCCTTCAAGACGACAGGATAACATGTTCAAATAAAACATATTCCCTTCTTTATTGAGATAATTATACGTTTCCTTCCTTTTCAGGAGATAGAAGGAAATTGTGCACAAGAAGAAGACTACGATGATCCTAGTCCTCAAAATTTACCTTGTTACAAGCCACTTGCTGAGTTTAAAAAGGTTGGCATATATATACCCTCAAGAAGAGAAAAACAA
Source organism: Asparagus kiusianus (assembly GCA_022839385.1). Lineage (NCBI taxonomy): Eukaryota > Viridiplantae > Streptophyta > Magnoliopsida > Asparagales > Asparagaceae > Asparagus > Asparagus kiusianus. Next base: position 26,228 of record BQKN01067420.1, read on the forward strand.
AAGAAATTAATGTAAAGGTAGACAAGGAAAGAAGTTCAACAACCTTTATCCTCATTGTGCGTTTGTATGCATTCTTCTCTTGTATGCAGTTTCGTTCAGAAATTTATGATAAATACATTTTGGAACCTAAGTGTCCTCCACCTTCTATGCGAAAACCAATAGCTAAAAATAAGAGGTCACTAGGAGAAGAGGAGCAATATAAAGATTGTTACGCGCCGTGCGGAAGCGTGTTCGACAATCAAACGAGTCCACGAGTCATGGGAGAAGATTAACAAACTAAACTCGAGCACAATTCAAACAAATACGACAAACCAATTGCAAACATAGAGATATATGTGGTTCGACAATTTGCCTACGTCCATGGGGAGAGGATAGGGAGATTTCACTATTTCGAGGAGAGTACAAAAGAGTTACAATCACTCAAACGCTCGAACAAACCCTAACCAATGATCTCTCAACCCACTCACAAGTTCTCCCTCTCAAAGTGCTTAGAATACTCTCTATTCTTTGATAAACCAAACCCTAAAATCGTGTTTTAATGTATATCAAAATACAAACCAAATCAGAACAGGAAATAAAGCCCAGGCCCAAACCCGACTAGTGGTCGATTGCGCCAAAGTTCGCGGTCGACCGAACAGAATGACGGAAATCAAAAAAAATCCATTACAGGGTCCGCAGTCGACTGGACCTAACCTCGTGGTCAATCGACCAGAACTCCAGAAACTACCATGTACTCGTACACGTTTGCGGTCGATCGCGCCAAAGCTCATGGTCGACTGGTAAGCACCTAAATGCCTGTCTACTTCAAATTTCCTGAATATTACCAATATTTTTGTATTTCTACAATTCTCCACCTCGGTGAAGTTTTCCCAAAACTGAACTGACACCAAACAAAGAGCATCATTGCGTCGTCTCTCCAAACTCGGTTGCACCAATGTGATTGCCTACGTACCCCCTCTCCCATGGGATCAAGCCGCCTGTAGTTCATCCAAATGGCCATCAACGGCCTCAACAATCACGAATGTGTAACAAGTTTCAACAATGATCAAACGTGTTGCTGGGAACTACCTTTGTGAGCATATCCGCCAGATTATACTTCGTGTGGACCTTTACAATTTCCACATTGCCATTTTCAAGAACATCCCAAACGAAGTGATGACGCACGTCAATGTGCTTCGTCCTCACATGAAAAACCTGATTCTTTGCCAAATAGATAGAACTCATGATACCACTGCGATATACTAAGTTCCTCTAAAAGTCCCCGAAGCCAAATATCCTTTCTTAACAGCCTCCGTAATCGCTATATACTCTGCGTCCGTCGTCGACAAAGTTACCGTAGACTGTAAGGTGCATCTCCAACACACCGGTATACGGGTCAAAGTAAACACATATCCCGTCATAGACCGGTGCTTATTCTAATAACTAGGATAATCCGAATCAACATAGCCAATGCACAACTACCCACCTCTATCGTCTCGCTCAAAACATAAACCAACATTGAGAGTACATCGAATGTACTCAAAATCCATCTCACGGCGTCCCAATGACCCACTACTGGATCGTGCATATATCTTGAAACCATGCTCACCGCTTGTGACAAATCCGACCTCGTACATATCATTATGTACATCAATCTCCCAACTGCATTCGTATATGGAGTCTACAACATCAACTCTCGATCTTCAATTTTCTTTGGTGAAAGGTCAGCTGAAAGTTTCAAATAAGCTCCTAAAGGTACACTAACTGGTTCCGTATCCATGCTAACATTAAACCGCTGTAAAACCTTCTTCAAATAAACCATCTGTGTTAAACAAATTCTACCCTTCTCATTATCTCTGCCGATCTCCATCCCCAAAATACGCTTTGCCTCACTCAAATCCTTCATCTCAAACTCCTTTGAAAGCTGAATCTTCAACTCATCCATAGCGGATCTGGAAATAGAAGCAACTAACATGTCATCAACATAAAGCAACAAATAAATATACACACCTTCTTTTAACTTACAAAAATACATGCAAGAATCAAACTGGCTCCGAGTGTACAAATGACCAATTATAAAACCATCAAATCGCCTATACTACTGTCGATGAGATTGCTTCAAACAATATAGCGATTTCTTCAACCTATAAACCAACTGTTCCTTCCCTACAGCTCAGAATCCCAATGGCTGAGTCATATATATATTTTCATCAAGATTACCATGATGAAATATCGTCTTCACATCAAACTGATATAACTCCAAACCATACCATGCTACCAAAGCTAGCAAAATCCGAATCGAAGAGTGCTTCATCACCGGAGAGAAAACCTTATTGTAATCAATACCTTCCTCCTATGCATAACCCTTCGCAACCAACCTAGCTATGAACCTTACTGGAGTGCCTTCAATGCCCTCCTTCTTCGTGTATACCCGCTTGCAACCAATTGCCTTCTGCCCCTTTAGAAGCTCAACAAGCTTCCATGTATCATTCTTATGAAAAGACTCCACCTCATCCTGCATAGCTACCTGCTATGAATTAGCCTCTGAACTCTACTTAGCCTCTCTAAAAGTAGTAAGCACCAACTCATCAATATTCTTCACCGTAAGTGCATATGTAACTACTATGTCGGTATACCATGCTGGCATCCGTATGTCTCTCCTATGTCTCTGAACCACAATAAAATCCTAAACTTGAGTCATTGGTCCCTGATCCTGCACATCTATACCCGTATCCTCCTCCTCGTCGTCGTGCTCACATGGGGTCACCTCAGTTGGTACTCTAATGGATATTGTACCATCTGGACAATATGGAGCTACATCGATCTCCACCACCTGTGATATCTCTTCCGTTGGGTGGCTCTCCACCTGATGGGAGCTGTGAAGCTTCAATATAGAAGCCTCATCAAACATGACGTCTCTATTCAGCACAATCTTCCTATCAACTAGATCCCATAGCTTGTATCCCTTAATACCACACTTGAATCCTATAAATATGGCCTTCCTAGCTCGAGGTTCCAATTTATCTATTCTAACATGATAAAATACGGGGTACCCAAATACCTTAAGCTGGTCATAGTCGTGTGCTGGCTCTCCCGACCACATCTCCATAGGGGTCTTCCCCTTAATCGCAAATGAAGGTAGCTTGTTAATGATGTGGCTCGCATATGATAGTACCTTAGCCTAAAAGATCTTCTCTAAACCACTCTATGATAATAAGCACCGGCCATTCTCTAATAAAGACTGGTTCAACCACTCTGCCACCCCTATTTTGCTGTGGTGTATGGCTTGTTAGGAAACTTGACCTTAAGATTAGTTTGTTTTGATGATAACAAATATTATATGTTTTGTGTATTATGTGCTAACATTTGTTTTGCAGTATCAGAGCTATATCAACAATTATATTCAAAGAGATACTCAAGACATAGATGAGTTCAAGGCAAAATAAAGTAAAGAAGAAGATATACTTTATTGTCGAAATATAGTTTTATATTTTCTTTGCTTAGAAATTTTTACAAGTCTTGATCACTCATACACATGCACACACATAGTGTTAGAACACACTTACACATGCTTAGTGTGTAGGTTAACAAAAGAAATCCCCTAAGTTAGCCATTAGAGTTTATAGATATTGAGTGAATCTTAAAATATTTCATTTATACCTCTTAACAATTAGAATCTGGAAAATGCAAAATCTAAAGTTGTAGGTCTCTTCAATATCTTTCCAACATATCTTAAATCACCTCATTTCGATATCGGATGAGAAAGTTACAGCCAAAATACTAAAAACAGAATTCCAGAATCTGTGAGTTTGCAGTGTAGTTGACTATTATGCCTTGTAGTCGACTACTAAGTAATTTTCTGACTTCATAGAGTCTGTTTAGACTCAGTCTAGTCGACTACTATGACTTGTAGTGGACTATAGATGTAGTTTCTCTAGATTTCAGGTTTTGAATAAGTGACTGTTTATAGCCATTTTGTAAACGTTAATTGGGTTTAAAATTATGTCATTTCAGAGGCTATAAATAGGTTTAAACATCAAAAAACAAGCACCAAATTTTGTACTTGTAACATTCACATATTGTGCAAATTAACTCTCTAAACTTTTAGTTTTTCGATCTGTTTTTCCAAAAAATAGAGTTTCTGATATTGTCTTTGTTCCTATCATTCTTAAAGCTTGTCTAGGCAATATTCAGAGAGTTAAAAAGATTGATAAGCCACTGTTACACGTTCGTATTCACATCAAGGCTTATAGGATTGGAATTATATATTGCTTCAAAGAAAGGTTCTCTTGGTTTATGAGAGGGGTTGATCTCTTGATCTAGAGGTCGGTTTACAATTAGTATAGTGTTGTCAATTGGGTTTGCAATTTGCATGGTCTTGCAAATTGGTCAGGTTTGCTTTTGATTTTGTAAGGTTTCAAAATCATAGTGGAAACTCTAAAGCGGGATTTTCTTAGGGACTGGATGTACACCGGGGAGGTGGAACCAGTATACATGCTTGTGTTTGTGATGTTCACTTTCTGAGATTGTCATTCTTTCTTTGCAATTTATAATCTACTTTGCAAGCTCACCCTCTAGTGTTAAGTATAAAGCTTACATATTATTTTATAAGACCACACTCTATTCTTAAGGGTCACGATCCTACACTTGGTATACATAAGCAAAATCAGACCCTATATTTGGTATCAACGCAATGTTAAAGAAATGGCATCAACTTCCGACTCAAACTCAAAATTCAAGGAAGAACATTCTACAAATCATCCACCAATATTTTATGGACTAAATTACAATTATTGGAACTGTCAGATGAAAATTTATCTCTAATCAATTGGTTATGAACTTTGGAACATTGTCGAAATAAAATACGAGAAGCCAACTACTCCTTTCATGGAATGAATGACATCTCAAATGAACAATGCAAATTTGGATTCTAAAGCAATAAACGCCTTGTTCTGTGCTCTTGACAAGAATGAGTTTAACAGGGTGTCAATGGCCACATCTGCATATGACATTTGGCACATACTCAAGGTAACTCATGAAGGCACAAGTAAGGTTAAAGAATCTAAAATTTCTGTTCTTGTACACAGATTCGAATTGTTTAGAATGAAGGAAAACGAGACCATTGAAGAGATGTTTACTGTTGGCCTTCTTGTTTTGATGATGTTTAACAAACAATTTACTTATAATGTTGTTTGTCTAGTGTTTGTGTTTTTGTATTTATTCTAGGCAAACAACATAGTTGGAGGATGGATGGAATAGAGCTTCAACGATCATATCCAATGGAGGTTGGCGGAATTGTGGAGTGAAGCATCGTACAATTCAAGTTCAAGATCCAAGTTTAGCTTCATCCGCAACGTGTACCAAGTTGAGCTCAATGAAGATCAAGATCAAGCTTGGGTAAATTTAGTTTAGGATTTATATTATGTGTGTTAAGTACGTTAAGCTCAATATCTATACACACACATTTATTGGTTTCTTCGTATATATATATATAGTTATATATATATACACAAGTTTTGGTTTCTATGCATATATATAGTTATATATATACATACATGTGTTTTGAGTTTTTATGGTTATATATATGAAATTATATATTTCATATTTTCTATTGTGTTTTTGATAACATTGCATAGAATATGCAATTTTGTGAAAATATTGTCTTATTAGTTTATAGACTTCAATATTAGTTTATACATGTTTTACTAAGTCTATAAAAACATTTCACAAAGTTTCAAAAGTTGGTTTATGTCAAAACATCAAAATTCAAGTATCTCATATTTTTATGTTTTGGACTATTTTGTAAAATAATGATATTTTTCATTTGGGAGGTCCTTTCTAATAACCAGTTACTGTAGCATGTTTATTATCATGTCTACAACCATTCTCCAAAGTTTTACATTTTTTGGAATTTATTTGATATTTTTAAACAGTGTTTTAAAATCAGGAAATCAGATTTTTAAAGTATCAGATTTCGGTCGACCGGTCCGGTCGACCGCTCATTTGTTTTCGCCGACAGCAAGCGAGAGAGAGCTTGTCGGTTGACCGGTCTGGTCGACCGAAAGCTTCATCGGTCGACCGACGATATTTCCGGTCGACCGACGATATAGTCGTTGGCTACTAACGGCTATTTCCTGAGCTGTTTGCTGGGGGGCTTTTCTGTCATTTGTTTTGGGGTTTTTGGCTGAGATTTCAAGAGAGTATATATACCCCATTACTGATGTCTTTTCAATGAATGAAAAGAATTGTTTAAACAAGGGTGTTTTGTGTTTGTTTAAAAGAGTGTTTAAGAGTTTGGTTTGTGAAGACAATTTCACAAGAGCAAGTGGAGATCATCATTTGGTGTTTGAGTATTCACTCTTCTCCTACTCTCTTGTCATCTTTAGAGAAGTGTTTCTAAACTCATCTAGCAATTTATTATTTTGATTATAATTTCCATAACCTAGATTTATATTGAGTTTAGTTTAATCATTTTATTGATACTCTTTGTTCACACACAACCTATTGAGCTTAGTGTATTTACATTCATAGTATAATTTGGGGTTGTGGGTTTGTGACTAAGAGTTGTGCTTAATTGAGTTCTCACCTTGTTTAGAGAACAATCAAATTGATTTATATTGTGCTTAATTGTGAGGATTCACTTGTAATACACTTGTACACCGAGAGAAGTGTGTGGTGAGAGACGGGTCGAATCCAAGAGGAGTGGCGTCGGTTGACGTACCTAGGGAGAGGTTGTAACCGAGCACTTGAGGAGGAGAACACGGGCTAGGACCATCACTTAGTGTGTGAGGTGTGATTACATAGTGATTGTATTGTGAGGTGTAAACGTTGTTCGGGTGAACGTAGAAAACCCGGTTGTGATAGTGGAGATCTCCTCGAGGTGAGGAGCGGGGACGTAGGTCGTGGGGACCGAACCTCGTAAACATATCATTTTGTTTGTGATTGCATTGGCGTTCTTATTCTTGTTTTCATATCTTATATCGCCTTTGTGTATTGCTCATCATATTACCCTATCACTTGTGTAGATTGTTTATTTTACCCTTGTGTTAGTTTATATATCCTTGCTCATATACTTGTAATATCTCATTGATAGGATATATTCATTTGTTCATATTGCCTTATCCTAGCTAATGTATCTTATTGCATTTTATTCTTGCTAGGATATTTTGTTAATTAATTTTAGTTGGCATATAATCGGATTAGATTAGCATAAGACCCTAATCACCCCCCCCTCTAGGGTCCGACATTTACAAGGTTTACTGATATCACCAATTCTCTCATCGGTCTTGGAAAAGTATACACTCAAGTGGAAATGGTGCGAAAGATACTTCGTTCACTTACTCCACAATGGGAAAAGAAAGTTACCGCAATAGAGGAAGCAAATGACTTGTCAACTCTTATGGTAGAAAATCTAATTGGTAACCTCATGGCTTATTAAGTTAAAATTAAAGATAGAAAGAATGAGGATGAAACAAAGAATAAGAAAGTGCTCGCATTCAATACTACTTCCAATAAAGAAGATTCGGATGATGATGAAGAAATGAGCATGTTTGCACGCAAGTTTAGAAAGTTCATAAAACAAGGTAAGTTCAAATCAAAAAATTCAAATTCAAATAACTTACTTTGTTTTAAATGTAACAAATCAGGATATATGAAGAAAGATTGTCCATTGTTGAAAAATTAAGCAAAAATTAATTTATTTCAACAACTTCAACAATATTCAAAGCAACAAGAAAAGGAAGGCTTTAGCGGCTACATGGGATGATAGTGATGATTCGTCTTCGGATGAAGAAATCGAAGAAAAGGAAAGCGCCCATATGTGTTTTATGGCACAAGATGAAGTAAGTGATAATGAAGAGCATTTAGATACTTTCAATGAATTATAAGAGACATTTTTGAGATTAAAGGCTTCACATAATTTTCTTAAAGGTAAAAATAAAAGATTAACTAAAGAAGTTTCTGATTTTAATTCTTCTACTATTTCTAATTCTCAAGTAATTGAATTGAAAGAGGAAAATAAATCTTTGCTTAAAGAAAATCATATTTTTGACTAATGAGAATGTTTATCTAAAATCAGTATCTAAAATCAGAATCCAATGATTTAAAAATTTGCATTAATGTTTTAGATAAAGATATTTCTTCTATTAAATTAAAATATGATGATATATGTGTGAATGTTTGTAAATTCAATAAAGGTAAAGAGAATTTGAATAATTTGCTCTCATTTCAAAAATCTTCAAACAATCATTTTGACATTGGATTTGTTCCTAAGTATTTTACAAAGAATGAATATGTTTTGAAGAATAATAATAAGAATATTCATGCTAAACAAAAATAGGACCCTACATGGCTAACCATGAAGTGTCTCTCTATGCCATTGTCTCGACATAGCTGCTGAAAGGGGTCTGGTGTGTACTCACAGCCGTTGTCGGATCATAATGTCTTAATCTTTCTTCCAATTTGTAGTTCCAATCTTCTCTTCCACTACACAAATAACTTTAGGACTTCATTCTTATGCTTCATGGTGTACACCTAACAATGTCTAGAATAATCATCAACAAATATGACGAACCAATGTCGACCACTAAGTGATACAGTCTTGGTGGGACGCCCAAACATCTGTGTGCACGTAATCCCGGATGCCCCTCGTCCTATGGATGGCTGTCACGAACTTCACCTTTGTCTTTATGCTAAGAACACAGTACTTACAGAACTCAATCTTCCCACTCTTGTCTCCCTTCAATAGCCCATTCTTGTACAAAGCCTACAATGACTTTTCTCTTGTGTACCCTAACCTATAGTGCTAAAGTCTACTGATGTCCGCCTCTGAAATAGCTGAAGCTACCTGGCCAACCTCGATGCTCCCCTTCAGATAATACAAGTTTTAACTACGGACTACCTTCATCATCACCTGTCATGCCCCGCTTCCTAAAATACCAGGGAATCGGGACGTGAACAAGCCCGCGACGTATTAGATTGACAAGAAATATACACTACCATTTTTTCTTTTCTTCTCAATCCAATACGCTAAGCGTCGAATACATAAATTTCAATCATAGGTCCCCGATCTCAATAGCAAGAATATAAAGACAATTCAGAAGAAGAAATAAACATATCATCAATGGTAAATCATCCCATACATAAAAATATAGGTCAAACATACCCTTATTACAAAAACGGTCCAACTAAGAATAAAATACATAGTCCATAATAAAAAGAAGTATTACTAAATAATGCAAAAATCCATCATCAAACTAAAGAAAAATATGATAAAGCGTTATAATATTCCACAACTACTACAAAAGAAAACTACTACGCTCAACTTGTTCTTCTACTCCATCTACAAGGCACTCCTACTGAGAATCCACTGGCTCCTGCATGATTCTGAACTGAGGCTATCTATCTCCTAAATTTGACGTACACCAGAGAAAATAGATGTACGTCAGCATGCACGACACATGGCAAGATCCTACAAGGGAGAAATAGGAACGGTCGAATGACCAAGGCAAAGCAGTAATTATAAATAGAAGCATGTAGCTAGATACTAAAAACTAGATGAAATCCACCAATGGTATATAATAGTCAAAGAATCCAAGAAAATTAACCAAGTATCAAGATCATGTAGCTAGTCATCAGAATAATCATTTAATAATGTCATACAACTAGATGGGATTAATATTTAAAAATCTACAACAAGAAACGTAGTACGTCGAGCGAAATAATCCAAGCAAGGAAACACTCATGTATATATCATATGTCTCAAATTGTAGATAATTAAATATTAATCACGATCTATGTATGAAAAGAAATACAACTGTCCTAAATCCCACAAGAATCATACTTAGCCAAGAATCGAAGTCATGTAACTAGTCATCCTACAACAGGTCACTGGTTCACAACTCACACAGAGTCAATACTCATATCATCGGATAACTGATTGATCGCAAATCACAAATATCCCAACTTCTCAGACCCACCTCGGTGACTTCACAAACTTTACCGGCGTAAGCCTGGAATACAACCACAATCACAAATATCTCAACTTCTCAGACCTACCCCGGTGACTACACAAACTTTACCGGCGCGAGTCCAGAATACAATCACAATCACAAATATCTCAACTCCTCAGACCCACCCCGGTGACTACACAAACTTCACCAGCACGAGCTTGAAAAATGCATCAACAATCCCAACCGCTCACATGGACCAAGACTTCTCACCCCAATTCTCGTAATTCCAGATCAACTACACACAAGGTTCTAGATCCTAACTGTGTCATACAGGTCACTATAGTCTGTACTTCTCATGATTCTCAACATAAAATAATAAATGCAATTACTCTAAGTGTCAATTGTCATGAAGTGTGAACAGGGGTCGTGATCACATGCAAGAAACATACGAGAGTAGAGCTACTATTAACAATGCAAGATGAAACTACCATTAACAAATGTTTTGCACACGAAATTCGAAATCTCAGTTATTAATTCTAAGAATAATTTCCTTTAAAATTACCTCTCATTATAAAAAAATTCTAAAATAATCTTCTTAAAATATACTTTTATTATTTATAAATAGTAATACTTTTTAATTTTATAAA
>BQKN01067420.1:51440-67013 GCA_022839385.1 Asparagus kiusianus
GTTCGAGATGAACCGATGGATATAAGCCAATCACCCTTGTAATCCTCTGAGCTCTTTGAGGTTTCTTAGGGGTTGTAATTCATGTATCGACTTGCCTTTGTCCGGATCAATATGAATACCCTTTGTGGTGATGACGAATCCGAGGAATTTATCACTGGACATTCCTAGGAAAGACTTAGTAGGATTCAACTTTAGTTGATGAGTCTGCATAAGGTCTAACATCATCCTCAAGTCTTTAATGTGGTCGTCTTTGCTGTGGCTTTTCACGACCAGGTCATCAACATAACATTCAAATCTCTTCCGGAGGTGTTTTTAGAAAATCTTCGATATTGCTCGTTAATAGGTGGCTCCTGCGTTCTTTAATCCAAAGGGCATGATAGTATAACAGAAGATACCGAGGGGTATCCTAAATACGGTATGCTTTTCATCATCTGGGTACATCTTGATTTGATTATAACTCGAAAATCCATCCATGAAGGACATTCTCTCGAACCCGCTCGTATTATCAATGATGACATCCATGATCGAAAGAGGGCAATCATCCTTTGGGCAAACGATGTTCAGGTATCTGAAGTCGATCCATATCCTAATTTTCCTATTCTTTTTAAAGACCGGTACGATATTTTCTAGCCAGTCGGGATATTGCTCTTCCCTAATAAAACCCGAGTCGATTAGCTTTTTAACTTCAGACTCGATTGCTTCCATAATTTATGGATGAAACCGTCTTTGCTATTGTTTGACAGGATTAGCATCCGGTTTGATGCTAAGGCGATGCATTACCACATTTGGATAAGTCCTGGTATATCTTCATAATTCTAGGTGAAAACATCTATGTATTCCCTGATGAGGGCAACCAACTCTTCCTTATCGCCTGGTGGAAGACTTTCGCTGGCGAATATGGGTTTTGAATTCACTTCGTCGCCAATGTTCACCTGAACCACTTTGTCTTCAGTGGGAGGTTCTCTTTGTTTGAATCTATCACCATATTGGGTATTCAGGTGATGGATCAAAGGATCTTCTCAAGTTGTCAATTGATCATCTTCCTCCAATGTGGCGGGATCGACTGTGGCCATATTCGACATCAGCCCTTTGAACATTTCTCCAAGACTAATGTCGGAGTCCTAATTTGAAGAATCGAAAGAGTATCCATCCTTATTTGCTAATCGATCGATGACTTTCCAGTAATATTCATCATCGGATGAAGAGACATAGCCTAGACCCCTTTTATTACCATAATAATTGTTGGGTTTTCCTTTTGGTACATAGGCCGGATGAGGTGGAACTCGCGGACCTCGACCAAAACAAAGACCTTCTTCGAGTGTGAAGTTGTATCCCCATTTCTTCATGAAGTTACGTGATTATTGACTGTATCTGAATAAGTGAGGACCGGGTCTTTCATCGTCACTATCTTCCTTTGAGAAGGGATCTGATGGTGGAGACATCTCCCCTTTGCCGAAGATTAACTCTTTTTCACCCCCTGCCTTAGCAGGAATGACGAGGGTTCTTCCAAATGAGTCTTGGATATGATTCTTCATCATATAAGATGACCGAAGTGGCATATGTATATCAGGATTATCATACAACCCCTGCATTATATTATTAAGATCAGACGAATACTCTAAATCGTCATTTATTACTTCTTAGACAAGTTACCAATTATAACTACCATCTGACAATTTACCATCGTCAAGATTAATTACAAATGGTACAATGTCATTTAGTACAAAACCTCCATTGTAATCAAGCCTAGCTTCGGTATCAGCTTCTTCTCTATTGTTCGTGCCTTTGACCGATAATTCAGTATCAGACTCAACACCGTAAAGAAGGGAATCAGTAAAGTAGTTTTCTAACCCTTTAAGTGCCTTTGACCGATGATTTAGTATCAGACTCAACACCGTAAAGAAGGGAATCACTAAAGTAGTTTTCTAACCCTTTAAACGGTTGCTTATCCATAACCATCGTCTTGACCTCATTATTAGCGTCTACATATTTAAGACACTGATGGAGGGTGAAGGGGACTATAATATTACTATAGATCTAAGGTCGACCCAATAGTAAGTTATAGGAAATCTCTGCATCGATCACATGGCACATGACTTCAAACTTCAAATCTCCAAACTGGAACTTCACTCGGATCTTACCCAATAGCCTCGGCCCACTGGTATCCATAGATAACAGTGCCTGTAGAAGCTAACTTGCTGGTAGGGATTCTGAGATTGTACATCAATCAGAGTGGCATGATGCTGACAGCGGAACCCAGATTGATTTGGATCCGGTTGATAATGCTGGAACCGATGTATCCGCTGAAATACAAAGGCCTGTCATGCTTTGAATTCCTCGTTTGCATGTCCTCCTTAGTGAAGGTGATGTAAAGGATTTGTTTGGTTGTGAGGTTGCAATGCTGAACCGACGGCTCTGGTTCTTCAGCGACTGGCTTAATCTGACTAAGAAACACATCAAAATTGGCCAAAGCTTCTTGCAAAGCCTCCCTGGTATATTTGGAAAGACGTAACAACTCATATAGAGTTATCCTCGCTGGGATGTTAGCTAGTTGGGCCATAACTTCAAAACAGTATGGCATATTGGAAGTTTTTGGTTTATCTCTCCTAATCGGTTGATTGAAATGAGACTGCTTCGAAACTTGAACCTCTTTGCGTTGAGGTTCTTTCTCCTTTTGCTTGTTAGTTGGTTGTTGTTGGGGTTTCTTAGCAGGTGTAGGAGGGATTGTAACTACCCCCAGCTCAGTCAACGTTTTAGTATTTGGATTTGAGGCTTCAAGATACTTATATTGGTATTTGTTCCCGCTCCTGGTAGCAAAGACTTCATGCTTGTCCTCGGAAAGCGGCAAAGTCGGGATTCTTTCATCATTTTGCTCTAGAACCACCATGGCGACGCAACATGGTTTTCCTTTACCCTTGGGCTTGGATTTCTTCTTAGAAGAGGACCCGTTCCACTGTTTGTCTTTAAGCAAGTTAGTATAGACCAAAAGAATTTCGCCATTAGGGGCCGTGTGTGGTGCGAGCCCCTTCTAGCATTTTCTATGAGGATCGTCGTTAACGGTCTTCATCCCCACCTTCGATACATGCTCTACTTGAAACCATGACACGGGGATAGAGCCAAAGCTGATAGATATTGCATTAGCACCCACCTTCTTTTCCTTGGACTGTTTTTCAGTGATGATGACGACGTCGATCAAGGCTTGAATTTTGTCCTTGAGGGTGTAGCACATCTTGGTGGGGTGATGGACCCACCTATGGAAGACACAGTATTTAGGGTCTGTAGTCCTCTTGGCTTCCTCTTGATCGACAATTGTAGGTAGCTTAATCTTATTATTTTCCAAGGGGTATTTGAAAAGATGGCGGGCACCTCATCTTCCTTGAAAGAATACTCTTTCGGGAATTTTGGCTCAGAAGTTTTCTGCTGCCTTTGAGGTCATTGTTGCCATCTGGACGATGACTGTTATGGTGCTTGCTGTTGTGGTTATAGTTGAAATGTTTTATTCACATCTACTATGACTACTGGCGCCTTCCTACTACTCCGAGGATTAAAGTTCTTCATTTTAGGATTGGCTATCTGCTGACCCCTCTCAAGCTTCTTTCTCTTAAGAAATCATTCAGCCTACTCGCCACGCACCTTCAATTCTTTCTATGTTTTGGAGGGTGCTACTCCCATGGCTTCCAGTACATCCAAGGAGAGATTGTTATGACAAGTTTGGAGGATGAACTCCTCTATATTCGGATCTCAGCAATTCATCGCCTTATTTCGGAAGCACTTAATGAAACTGTCGATCGACTCCTCATCTTTCTACTTCTCATCGAAAAGTATTTTGATTGATACCTCGGTGTCATCATCAAAGAAGTTGGTGAGAAACATGCTTTTCATATCGTCTCAAGTGTTGATGCTTCCTGGCTTAAGATAGCAGTACCAATCGAAGGCCACCCCACGAAAGGTACCAACTAATGACTGGACCATCAGAGGTTCATTGTCAGAGATCACACCAAGGTGGGACGTAAAATAAATCAGGTGTTGAGTTGGTGATCCCTACCCATCGAACGGTGTGAAGTTAATTAAGTTGAACTTCACTCGATACAAAATTGATTCTCACTCTCTCGGATATGGACAGGGGATACCTGTCTTCTTCACCTCTTGAGCAGATATCAAAGCGTTAATTTTGCTTTCGAGGTCCTTCATCTTCTTATCTTCGCCCGCATTTTTCTTTGGGGTTTGTTGAAAAGTCTGAGAAGGCTCAACTGGACCACCCCAAGTGTTATCGTTATTGGTACGAGCATCGAAAATTTTTGTCTCGTTTACATCTGAGTCGGTATCAACCATCTTTGTTCGAATAGGTGCGGTATTTTGACTGTTGGACTTAGCTCGCTGAATCGGTTCAGGTTGTGATTGAGGTTGTTGGACCTGCAACTCCCTTACTTGTTATATGACCAACTCCATCTCTATCTTCATTTCAGCTCGCATTTCTTCCCTCTACTTATCTAGAGCGTCCTGAAGTATCTAAGCCAACTGATCGGGAGTTATTGTGAACGCCTCCCAAACTCATCCTTTGCTAGACACAGTGGTATCCAAAGTGACTGCAGAGCAATCCTTTAATGCTTCGTCATCTGAGGATAACCCTCTGTTCATCCGTTGATAATTCCTTAGTCTAATAGTTCCGGATTGTAGCCGAGTTATACGCTAGGTTACTTCCGGAAAGGGATTGGGACTAAAATGTTGTGTTGACTTTCATTTATCGGTCATATTGATGGTAACTTCTGGTAGTTCATCATCTTGAACGATTGATTTCTTCTTGTGGAAACATCTTGGTTTAGGTTTTGACGCTTTAGTTAAAAGCCTTTCAAATACCGAGATCCACTGTGGATCTATCTTGGGGTAGCTACACTCTGATAATACTACCCTGATTAGGTTGGCACACGAACAGTGAGAATCCATTTCCTGGGTACTTCTCTTCCGAGACCTATTCGTACCCCCGACCCAATAGTATAACTCATCGGCATGATTATCGGAGCAACCTATTGTCTGCCATGACTTCCCAGGTATAACGTCATCATCTTTCGATGAATTCGTTTCCTTTTGGAGACATAATGCCTCGTTGGAGTTCTCAAGAGTCACTCGTTTGGAACCATTCCTTCATGAGCGTGGGGTCTCAACAGGCTCTTAGACTTCAACTCGCAAACTAAGGCAAACAGTTACATGTACTTTCTCAATATGACAGGTCCTTGATTTGTTGGGAGGACATGCACATCCCCTAGTCTGCCGAATTGCTTGGGGTTCATTCACCGGACCTAAACACTCTTTAACCTAAACTTTGACTCGACCCTCGTGCAAAGGACCAAGTCGATCCGCCATCGTCATCTTAAATCAGGAGAGATCCGCACTGCCATGGTGCTTCACTAGAGGTTCTGGATCAATTAGAGTAGGAGTGGAACTCGACGAAAGCGGGGAAACAACCGTGGAAGAGTGTCTGGCTCGGCCTTTGTGCGGGTCACCTTAGGGTGACCCGCTGGTGGTCGGGTCATCTCGGGGTGACTCGTGGCTGGCCGGGTCACCTTGGGGTGACCCATATTTTTCAGTCTTTTCAACCGTTGTTTTGGACTTCGGCCTTCATACTTGGCGTTGTTTTGATGGTTTTTTAGCCATCTCTTCCTTGTCTAAACTGTGCACCTCTCGCATAAGCATTCGTGCCTGTGCAAGCAGTGAGTAGCACTTTTGAATACGCTCCTCAAGAGTCGAACAAGTCCTTTTGACACGAACTCATTCATTAGTTGATGATTTGGAGGAGTGCCCATTTACTCTCTACTGGAGCAAGTGGCGCTTTCTGAATTTCAGATCCGCCTCATAGAGGATCCTGTCGACTAACTCTAAAGCCTTAGCGAGCTGACGTGCGAGGCATTGCCGTTGCCTTTGATGAGCCCTCTTTGATAGAGTTGGCATGACTCCAGCGACTATCTCATTGATTAAGGAGTTTAGATCTGAAGATCCGACTTTCTTGGACACCGGAGGAGCGTTGCGAGATGCAATAGCAACAGCAACACGGCGAAGATAATCATCTTAGGTCTTCAGATCTGAAGACCAGCGGACCTTCCTTGAGAAGGAGATCTTTATGCTCTTACGAGGGAAGGAGGATCTGGAGGAGGAAGATAGATACTCCTCATACTTTAGCTGGTTAAACTCGTACTCGACCTCATCTTCAACCGAGATCTTGATCAACGGTTATGACACGACAGCCTCGGCAATGAGGCTATTGGCTCCCACTGTGGTCGCTAGCGTGTTCGTGTTGAAAGTTAGTTTATTTGTCGAATCCATTACACATTTATCGATTACAATGAATTCAAAAGAGTTAGTCTTTTTATAAGACTTCTCACTTACACAAATAAAAAAACAACTCTCTTTAAACACACGCAGTGGACGTTTATCACCCGCTGCTTGTGTGAGATCTTTGCCTGTGCCGGGGACGTGTTAGTCCATGGATCATAGTGGATTAGATTCGGTTGATAGAATAAAAATTCAATGCTCTTACTTCACAAATGATGTATTCGCAGAATTAAATAATCTCGACCAAGCGAGATTACTACTCTTCTCGAGATCAAAACCAAGTTTGTTCTAGAGGAAAGGGGAATGAGTCTCAGATCTCTCGAACTCTCTTTCTTTATACTGAAGAACTTCGTCAAGATCTGCTAGCCTATATGAAATTCGTGATTCACTCTTCACAGGGATAGCACCTCACCTAAATTTCAGATCTCCTGCGTATAGGACCCTAGGCATGTATTTATAGTCTTCGGTTATGGTGTTTTTGGATAAAAACAAGTGATTTGGCCTCATCATCAGTTAATAATAGTCTAACTACATTTAAGGATGATATCCAAGAAGTTGGGAGTCTCTGGAATGAACAAATCCCGAGAAAACATCAAAATACGTGTTTTCAAGAACCAGGGCGCGAGTCAGTTCAACGTGACCCACACATGTGTGGATTACCTTAGGGTGACCCGACCCTACGTGAGTCACCTTAGGGTGACCCGGCCCGAGGTGACCCGCACGTACGCGGGTCATCTTAGGGTAATCCGTGCATGCAAGTCATTTTAAGGCGTTTTGCACCTTTCGACTTCTCCAGACTTGTCTTGTTCTGTTGTTTTATGTTTCATCGACTCGCTTTGTGCACTCGTTAACTTCTTCACGGCATCAGATGATTCCTCTTTTGACTCGGGTAATGGCGTTCATCACCTTCTCTTCACTTTGAGCTGTGTGGAAACCTATAGGTAATTTTTGATGCCTACAATAAGATTTTCTTTAGCTGAGGAACAAATCTCACTTCTTTCAATTTACGGACTACTCCATCATGCATCCGAATCCTCACAGTACCTATCCCACAAATACCACAAGATTGATTATTTCCCATGACAACAACACCCTCTTCGAGTCTCTCAAATGATGCAAACCAATCTCACCTAGGGGTCACATGATAAGTAGCGCCAGAATCAAGCATCTAATCTGATGCATCCACATAGTTTACCTCTGGAGTAATCAATAGAGAAAATCTTGAATCATTAGAATCATCGCCTTTCGGAACATTCACCTCATTGGTCTTCGGGCCCTTCTTCTTGCTACTCTCCTTCTCCTTGAGCTTCAGGCAATCTCTCTTCCAATGTCTCTGTTCCTTGTAGAACGCACACTATTTCTTTGCTAACTGGTGATGGCCTCTAGACTTTGACCTGCTCCTATTATCACCTCTCAGATATGACCTTCTACCTCTCGTCGACAAGGCCTCTCCTGAAGTACTAGCGCGGGAAGTCTCCTTATCCTTCCTCCTTAAATCATAGTTCGTCAAAGCATTAGTAACTTTATTATATATGATAGAAGATCTCCTGTTTAACAAAGTAAGTAGGAAAGTATTATACTCCTCACCCGGTAAGGATTCCTAAAGAATAATAGCCTTGTACTCATCCGTGATCTTCTCATCCACATTCGCCAAGTCCGACAACAACTTCGTATAGTTGTTCATATGAACTGCAAGCGAGGTGCCCTTGGACATCTGAATTCTAAACAATCTTTGTCGCAAGTGCAAACATTTCTCAACACTCTTCGTAAGGTACTTATTGTTGAGAATCTCCCACATCTTAATTGCAGACGTCACCCCAATCACATCATACTTCAGCTCCTATTCTAAACAGGATCTGATCACCCCATAAGCGTTCCTATTCATCTTTTCCCACAGCGCCTCTTCATATTTTGGTGGCCTCTTAGGGACCATGATAGTCTCCTCCAAATTATAAGCATTGAGCGCATCATGTACGTCGCTCATCCACAAAGCAAAATTGATCTTGCCGTCATATTTAGCCATACTAATTTTAGTGTTTTGAAAACCAACTTGAACTGTACCCATCACCTTACTGCTTTCACCAACTTCTTCTCCCATACTCACAAACTCCAAATTGTAAAGAAAAAATTTAAACTTGATAGAATTTAGAAGTTACACAACTGAACCCTAGAACGGATTACAAATAGATCTCCTAACCACACAAAAAAAGCGAAATCTTCAACGATAACCCCAAATAATATATCCACTGAAGCCTAGAACTCCAAGAATCAAGTTTTCCCGATGAATCTTCCTCCACCCAATACTAAAACCCTAGATCTTAAATCTAAGCTTTGATATCAATTGTTACGCGTCGTGTGGAAGCGTGCTCGACAACCAAACGCGTATGTGAGTCACAGTAGAAGATTAACAAATCAAACTCGAACACAATCCAAACAAATATGACAAACCAATCGCAAACACAGAGATATACATGGTTCGGCAATTTGCCTACGTCCCCGGGGAGAGGATATGGAGATTTCACTATTTTGAGGAAAGTACAAAAGAGTTACAATCACTCAAACACTCGAACAACCCCTAACCAATGATCTCTCAACTCGCTCACAAGTTCTCCCTCTCAAAGTGCTCAGAATACTCTCTATTCTCTGATAAACCAAACCATAAAACTGTGTATATATCAAAACACAAACCAAATTAGAACAGGAAATAAAGCTCAGGCCCAAACCCGACTGGCGGTCGACCGCGCCAAAGCTCGCGGTCAACCGGACAGAACGAAAGAAACCGAAAAAATCCATTATAAGGTCCGTGGTCGATCGGACCTAACCTTGCGGTCGAACGACCAGAAATCCAGAAACTACCCTGTACTTGTACACGTTTGCGGTCGACCACGCCAAAGCTCGCGGTCGACCGGTAAGCACCCAAATGCCTGTTTGCTTCAAATTTCCTGAACTTTACCAATATTTTCGCTATTTCTACAAAGATATGCTTCTGCCATCACAAGCTCCCGATACAAAGTGTAAAACTGTAAGTCTTGATCCCTTGCTACAATATGATTACTTCACATATATTTTCTATTATATATGCTACCGTAAGTTAGCAACTATATACATATCGATCCAGTTTCATATCTCCTACATACCGGTAAGCACCCAAATGCCTGTTTGCTTTAAATTTTTTGAACTTTACCAATATTTTCGCCATTTCTACAAAGATATGCTTCTGCCATCACAAGCTCCCGATACAAAGTGTAAAACTATAAGTCTTGTTCCCTTGCTATAATATGATTACTTCACATATATTTTCTATTATATATGCTACCGTAAGTTAGCAACTATATACATATCGATCCAGTTTCATATCTCCTACATATCTTTTATACAGGAATATGCTGAGTACCTGTCTTATTACTGGACAAACAATAGGGCAACAAGAGAGGCTCTTCACATAAAGAAGGTAACAGACATGAAATCCCATCTTAAAATTGAAAATTTGGTATGATTCTAGAATTGCATAATTGCAAATGTGTTACGCTAAGACCTCATAAAAAAGTTTTACGAGTATCAGGGAACTGTCCTGGCATGGGTGAGATGTAATCTTAGCCTGCATTACAAAATGAACATTCCTAGCACATTGGTGTATCACCATGATCTAATACAAGGAGGATACAGACCTCTTGTATATTGGTATATTCCCTTAAAAAAATTATTTTTATTTTGATATTTTTAAATTTTTTCTTTTTGGTTAGAACAAGGATGAGGGACTCGAGCAAACCCCACAGGCTAGCCGCATGCCTACATTGCCACAAAATTGGTTGCGTACATATTAGAAGCTATCCTTCCAACTCTCAAAGCATAGGTTCATATTACATGATGTTCAAAAGGCCAAAATAACCATCCTTGAAATCTCCCTAAAAAACCCATAAAAAAAAAAAGCAACAAAGAGCTCCAAACTTCCGACTATACAACAAAAACTTTTGCTACACGTCACCATCAACAGAAGCTCCAGTTCCTCCTTATGCATTGGAATTTCTCCCCCTGGGTCTTGTTAATTAGCACCTAAAACAAACTATAGCATTTCCTAGCCAAAAAGATGTAAGAAAAGTAACTTTTCACCAATAGCCTTGTGCTGCAAAATTCTCCTATTTCTTTCCTGCCAAATAGTCCACGAAAGAGCACATACACAAACATCTATTCCTTTATACAAATAGGAGGACCAGAGATTCACTGTTCATGCCACAGTAAATGCTACAGTAGCATTTTACTGTACCATTACTACTGTAGCTAATAATTAATTAAAAATATTACTGTAGCACACGGGTATACTGTAGCATTTAAATGCTACTGTAGCAGATCGGGACACTGTAGCACTTCCAAAAATTCAAATCATGCCATACTAAAAAAGCGGGATTACTGTAGCAAAAAAAAAGTGCTTTGCACGGACCGCAAACTAGTTCAACTTTAACCTACAATGTGTAAGAATTTTCTGCAATCTCCACACAGACCGAATATCTTGCACCTTTCTGGGTTTTACCTGAAAATGAAGTTTATGCAACATAGAATTTCATGCTGAACTAACAAAATTACACTCCAAACAATATTTTTTTTTGTGACTTTCTATATCCATATCACACAGAACACATTTATTTAATGAGGGTCGTTAGGAAATAAGCCAGCAATGGATAATAGATTGGATGGATTTTGTAGTGAAGGGGACAAATTTAAAAACGTTATATATATGATTTAGCGACCAATAGAAATTTTAATAATTTGGAGGACTAATCTGACAACGTGAAAGATTTGAGGGACTACAGCGTAATAACCTGAATTATATATTAATAATCTTTAATTTTGTTGTGTGCCTTAGATATACGAGAAAGTTCAAGCATGATCTGTCATTTGGGACGATAAAGGTGAGAAGCATTCTTAAGTATTACTTCTGCTTTGATCTTCGGGAGTATTAGTTTGCGTCTCATAGTTTAGCTCTCATTGGTTATGCAGAATGCACGCGGGGCCCAACCAGAGAATTTTGTTGAACTAATCAATGTTTAGCATGTTAAACAATCTAAGAGTCATAGTATGATATCCTAGGTGAAAGGGAATCCTAAGAATCAAAGTATAATAAGTGGGGTGATATTCTAAGAGATGACTCATTGTATTCTATGCAAGTAAATGTGTAGAGTTAATGTATGGAATATGAAGGGTCATGTATAAATCTATATAAACTCATGAGTGAGAGAATTTGATATATGAAAAAAAGAAAGAAAACATAAGCACTAAATTCTCTTCTTTTACATCTCTCTCTCTAATTCTCTATCATACTAGCCTTAGCCAAAGTTTTTCTTCACTACTCAGTTCAGAGTTACAACATGGTATTAGAGCTTCGTTACGACAACTGAGTGTTAAGAAAACCTACCTCTACAAAAACACCAACACCCACTACCAAAACTCTTCCAAATAGCCTCCTCAAAATGATCAATACAACCGTCGATTCTCCAACTTCATCTCATATTCAAGTGGCTAAGCTAATAGTCATTGAGTCCGACCCAAAACCTACCTTCGGCGAGATACGAACACTGATCTTCTCTGGGGAGAACTACGACTTTTGGCGGATCAAGATGAGGACGATATTCAGAGCGCATGACCTTTGGAAGATGGTGGAGAAAGGTTTCGAGGTGCCAGAAGACGAAGACTCTCTCACCCCGACGGAGCAGAAGACATTAAAGCTTAACTACATGAGGGATGCCAAAGCCCTCGGGTTGATCCAAAATGCCGTCTCCGACTCCATCTTCCCCAGGATCTCCAACGAGGAGACAGCAAAGGCGGCGTGGGACATTCTCCGAGAAAAGTACCGTGGAAGTGAAAAAGTACGGGCGGTTAAGCTTCAAACTATTAGAAAAGAGTTTGAGCAAATCTCTATGAGAGTAGAAGAAAGACTCGATGAATTTCTTACTAGATTCACCAATGTTATAAATCAATTAAAAACATATGGTGAAGATGTAACAAATCAAAGAGTAGTTCAAAAAATTCTTATTTCTCTCTCTAGTAAATATGACCCCATTGTAAGTGTGATAGAAGAAACAAAAGATATGGAGAAGCTTTCATTACAAGAGGCAATTGCATCCATCAAGACGTTTGACCAAAAGCTTGAGAAGAGGAATGAAGCTTCTACCATGGAGAGAGCCTTCCAAAGCTTCAACATGAGCTCAAATCAACAACAGAGCCAGAAGCAAAAGAAGAAGAAGAAAGGAGGCAAGCCTAATTTTGATCCAAATTCTCAACAACAACAACAAAGTGGCAACTCATAACAAGGTAGCAAATCCACATGTAGAACTTGCGGCAAGTCTCATCAAGGGAAGTGTTGGTTCGAGGGGAAGCCGAAGTGCACCAACTGCTCCAGATTTAGGCATACCAAAGAGTAGTGCAGGACTCAAGGAAATCAAAATCAAAACTGCCGGCAAGTCTTTGCAAACCAAGAAGAGGGCGGTGAAGGTAATGTTTTCTTTGCTTGTCATGAAGGAAAAGATAATGATGGTAGTCTTTGGTATATTGACAGTGACTGTAGTAACCACATGATCGCGAACCGGTCATTGCTGATAGACTTAGACACATCCTATCTTGGTAGTGTAAAGATGAGAAATGGGAATATTGTAAAATCTGAAGGAAAGGGTATTTTGGCTGTAAATACAAAAAAAGGAAAAAGGTACATCAAGGATGTAATGCTTGTACCGGGTCTAGAGGAAAATCTGTTAAGTGTAGGTCAAATGCTCCTTAACGGTTATTTTCTAGTTTTTGGTGATCAAGCAGTGAAGATCTATGATGATAGGAGTTTTAACAACTTGGTGGCCAAAGTCAAGATGCAACCCAACAGAAGTTTTCCTCTCTCACTACACTACTGGAATACTCAAGCTCTAAAGGTCGAAGAGGTGAACTCCTCCTGGCTATGGCACAAGAGGCTTGGACATCTCAACTTCCAAAGCCTCAAGACTCTTCAAAGTAGAGAAATGGTGTAAGGCCTCCCAACCATTGAAGGAATTGAAGGTGTCTGCTCCAGTTGCATGAAAGGCAAGCAGCATCGAGGCGAGTTCCCAAAGGAAGGAGCATGGAGGGAAACAAAGCCTTTGGAGTTGATCCATACGGACCTATGTGGTCCAATGAAGACGGAGTCCCTGGCCGGCAATAAATATTTTATCACTTTTATTAATGACTTTAGCAGGATGGCCTGGGTCTACTTTTTGAGGCTCAAATCAGAAGCTTTCACCGTCTTCAAAGAAATGGCGGAAAGACAAACAGACCTGGAGATCAAGAAGATTCGAAGTGATCGGAGTGGAGAGTACACTTCAGCAGAGTTCGAGGACTACTGCAGCAACCTTGGCATCGAGAAGCAAACCACATGTCCATACACTCCTCAACAGAACGGAGTGGCAGAAAAGAAGAACCGGATTATCGTGGAGATGGCCAAGAGTCTCCTACATGAGAAGAACCTTCCCTACAAGTTCTAGGGAGAAGCAGTCAACACTGCAGTGTACCTTCTCAACCGGTGTCCAACAAGAGCATTAGAGGACAAGACCCCTTTCGAAATGTTCTCAAGTAGAAAACCTTCCTTAAACCACCTTAAGGTTTTTGGTTGTGTTTGTTTTGCTCACATTCCAGGCCAGTTGAGATCCAAACTAGAGGAGAACACAAGAATGTGTATCTTTATGGGATACGCAAGCCATACGAAGGGCTACAGGCTCTTCAACCCGAAGACTCAAAAGATCGTCATCTCACGGGATGTGGTCTTTGACGAATCAGCCAAGTGGAATTAGGATCTCAAGAAGGAGGAGCAGGTGCCCACAAACTACATATACCTAGATTCAGAAAGCACCCAAGATCCAGATCCATAGCCAGAAGTGCAAACTCCATAATACGGTTCGAGTTCAACAAGGTCCGACTCAACCACACCCAGATCAAGTGCTAACTCCTCAAGCACACCATCCAACTCTAGTCCCAGTTCTTCTTCCTCCTCAGGTACAACTCCATTAAGATACAAAAATCTTAATGAGATTTACGCTTCATGTAATTTTTGCATATTGGAGCCTGAGTCATTTGAAGAAGCCATCAAAGAAGAAGATTGGAAGAAAGCCATGCAGGAGGAGATCTCCATGATAGAGAAAAATGGCACCTGGGAGCTGGTTGAGAAACCTACAGCCAAGCTAATCATCGGCGTCAAGTAAGTCTATAAGACTAAACTAAAACTTGACGGGTCCATCAACAAGAAAAAGGCACGGCTTGTGGCGAAAGGCTATTCACAGAAGCCCGGAGTAGACTTTAATGAAACCTTTGCCCCTGTCTCCAGACTAGAAACAATTCGTCTCTTAATTGCTCTAGCTGCTGACAAAGGGTGGAAGGTATTCCAACTCGATATGAAGTCGGCATTCCTTAATGGGGTGCTACAAGAAGAAGTCTACATCCATCAACCGCAAGGGTTTGAAGTTGTAGGAGCCGAAGATAAAGTCTACAAGCTCCACAAGGACCTCTATGGTCTCAAGCAAGTACCAAGGGTGTGGTATGAAGAGGTCAACTCCTACTTCACCCAACACAACTTCAAAAGGAGTCTTAGTGAAGCCACACTTTACATTTGAAGAGATGAGGTAGATATTCTCATTGTAGCTGTATATGTAGACGATATTATCTATACAGGCAACAGTGAGAAGCTTATGCATGAGTTCAAGAAAGACATGATGGAGGTGTACGAGATGACAGATTTAGGCCTCCTTCACCACTTTCTTGGTATGGGGATCCAGCAGGACGAAGATGCCATCATCATTCATCAACAGGCCTATGCACAGTCAATCTTGAAGAAGTTCAGCATGGCAGACTGCAAGCCCGTATCTACCCCACTGGTGGTCAGTGATAAACTCAAGAAAGGAGACGGTACCGAAGGAGAAGACCTCAACCTCTATAGAAGTATCATAGGGAGTCTCCTCTACCTCTCTAATACTCGACCTGACCTCATGTTTGCCTCAAGTCTCTTAAGCAGGTTCATGCATTGTGCAACAAGAGTGCACATGGGAGCTGCCAAATAGGTCCTTAGGTACATCCAAGGCACCAGAATTTTGGGATCCATTTTAAGAAAAACTCCTCAGCAAAGCTATTCGGATTCTGCGATAGTGTAAAACCCCGAAAGAAATTTCTATAATATATATATATATATATATATATATGAATTATTGATAGTAAATAATCCCCGTATGATGAATAATCATAAAT
>BQKN01067420.1:81617-141873 GCA_022839385.1 Asparagus kiusianus
CCACACGCTGACGTACACCTGTTTTTCTCTGGTGTACGTCAGACTTAGGAGAAGAGCAGGTTCAGCAGGATCCAGAGGAGTCACAGCAAGAGTACCTTGAAGACGGTGTAGCAGAAGAAGCTGAAGTTTAGTTATTTGATCTTAGTTTTTTTATAGCATTTCTTTCCGTTGGATCATTGTATTTTATATTTCCAGTATTTCATTCAGATCGTTTTGTATATGGGCATGTTGGCCTGCATATTATGTTTGGGATGATATTCATTTATGATATGTATTATTTTATTCTGTGTTGTTCATTATATTCTTGCTATCTGTGATCGGGGACCTGTGACTTCGCATTGTTTGTATTTCTTGACGCTTAGCGTATTAGATTGAGAAGACGAGGTCTAGCACTTATCTCTCCTCAGTCTAATACGTCGCGGGCTTGTTCACGTTCTGATTCCCTGGTATTTTGGGAAGCGGGGCGTGACAATCAACCTCCATTGTGTGAAATTTATAACCGTTAACACGATACCCACCATATTGAATTACAGCATAGTAAGGCCGCTTTGCGTGAACCTTCACTTCTTCTGATATTTGATTATTAAGGACAAGTTGTTCCTGGATCTAAATATATACAAAAATAAGCAATCTATTAAATCAATAATTTCTAAGTGTTTTATCAATGAAATACAAATATCGCTAAATTTAACAATACTTACTTCACTATTCAACCAAGCAGGAAATTCCTTCATATGCCTTTCTTTAATGTCATGTACAGCTGTACTACCGGTAACTTCATTCTTAAGTTTTTCCTGATGTTGCCTATTAATGTGCATAAATTTAATTATTATTGTCAAAATAAAAATTTTGTCAAAATAAAAATTAAAAAGAAAATGGTATTAAAAAGTATTTTTAGATATTTTACCTCCGGTACTCCGAGAAGATTTCAAGATTATTTATAACATATGCATGTGCTTGATCTAACAAAATGTTAGAATAATTTTTGTTTAGCCCGCTAGGATAGAGAACTGTGTACTCCTTATTATCAACGGGTGCTTGAAGTTCAGTTTGTTCCCCTCTCATATAACGAGAGGCAAATAAGAGACACTCGCTTCTCACGTAACTTTCAGCTATTGAACCTTCTGGGCGAGCTCTGTTACGCAATTGACGCTTCATTGAACCCAAATATCTAAAAAATGAATATTAATCAGATATAGATGTAAATAAATTTACATTTAATAGATATAAATATTGATGTGGATCGATACCATTTTTCTAAATACTAACCTCTCTATTGGATACATCCAGCGATAATGGACTGGTCCTGCTATTGCAGCCTCCTCCGCGAGATGATGTATAAGATGAACCATTATTGTGAAAAAAGATGGAGGAAAGAGCATCTCCATTTCACACATTGTTTCAGAAATATTTTCTCCAAGTTTCTCAAAGTCACGGGCGTCTATAACTTTAGAACAAAGCTTTCTGAAAAACCCACAAAAATCAATAATAACTTTCACTGTTTTTTTATTCTGCATAGTACTGCGTAGTGCCACAGGTAGCAACTGATGAAGAAGCACATGATAATCATGAGTTTTAAGCCCTAATATTTTCCTTTCTTGCACCTGGACATTGTTCGATATGTTTGCGGAGTAACCCTCTGGTAACTTTATTGATTTAAGGACTTGGCAAAATGTTTGCATCTCAACTTTCGACATTGTAATACGAGACGCAGGCAACTCTAATCGGTCATTTCCGATAATTTTTGGCTGCAGTTCCTCTCTAATGTTCAATGCATTTAGATCTCGACGAGCTCGTAGATCATCCTTTGATTTATTAGCATCTTGCAACAGTGTGGACAAAAGATTATCACAAATATTTTTTTCAATGTGCATAACGTCTAAGTTGTGACGTATTTTTAGCTCTTTCCAATAGGGGAGTTGAAAAAAAATGCTGAATTTTGTCCATCCTGAAGGTAATTTTACGACTTCAGCCCCATCACTCACCACTTGTGCTTGTCTCTTTCGTTTTGGTATTCTTTTGTTAATACGCAAGTTTCTTACTCCAAGTAAATCTTCTTTCGAATAGCGCTTCTTTCCAAACCTGACGGCAGGGAACATCTCAAGCAAATGTACAATCTGATCCCCACTTAATGGACGCGGAGCATCTCTCTTCTCAACAGTATCATCAAAAAACTTGCTCCATTTTTTGGTTCTGTACCTGTGTTTTATGTTCAACCACCTTCTATTAAACCAATAACAAAACTTTCGACTGTGCTGCAGATAAAGGCCTTTGAATTCTGGACCACACACTGGACATGCATATGTTCCCTTTGTAGACCAACCTGAAAGATTCGCATAGGCTGGAAAATCATTAATTGTCCATAGTAAAATAGCACGTAGTCTGAAAGACTGCTTTGCATGAGTATCATAAGTCATAACCCCTTCAGTCCAGAGTTGTTTTAACTCATCAATTAGCGGTTCTAAAAACACATCTATGTCATTGCCTGGTGCATGCTTGCCTGGTATCAATAATAAAAGTATCATATACGGTTGTTTCATGCAAAGCCAAGGTGGTAAGTTGTAAGGCGTTAATATCACAGGCCATGTAGACCAACCAGAACTCATTATCCCAAATGGATTGAATCCGTCGCTAGACAAACCTAGTCTAACATTCCTGCACTCATTCGCAAACCAAGGAAAAGTTCTATCCATATGCTTCCACGCCTCTGCATCAGCCGGATGTCTGATTTTACCATCATTAGTACGTTCTTCCATGTGCCACCTCATTTGCTTAGCAGTGTCTTTATTCATATACAACCGTTTTAGCCTCGGTATTAAGGGAAAATGACGCAGAACCTTTGCTGGAATCTTCTTTTTCGCAAGCATAGACCTTGTTGTCCCATGTGTTGAATAATTTTTGCGTTGTACCCACCGTGATACTCCACAAGTTGGACACTCCTGAAGATCTTTGTTATCTTTATAGTAGAGGATACAATCATTAGGGCATGCGTCGATTTTATTGTAATCAAGTCCTATAACAGAAACAATCTTCTTTGCTTTATCATAATTTTCTGGTATGCTATCTTTTCCATTTGGAATGACTTTTCTTAGCAACACAAGCAACATATTAAAATATTTATCTGCCATTCCGCTAAGAGACTTTATACGCAAAAGACGCAGCATAAATGATAACCTGGTGAACTCGGTGCAACCCTCGTACAGATCGTTTTCATTATCGTCTATTAGTTTCATTATCTGCGCCAGCTCCTCATGATCAGTCACGCTTCCAGCATTTCCTGAATCGTCAGCATCCTCGGCATAATCAGATTGATCTATATTAGGAACTGTTAACATATCCGCGAGCATCGTATGTGTATCATCTATTCTCGTATCATCTATTCTCCCACAGGAAGTACCGGTATCCGCCATCAGTTCCATTTCTTCAAGACATCCTTCCCCATGAAACGTCCAATATTTGTACTCCTCATGGAATCCTGATATTAAGTGTTTTTGTAAATCACTTTTATCCACCAACGCCCTATTTTTACACCAACAGCAGGGACAATACACGACATCACTATTTAACTTCCGTGGGTCTGCCAATGCGTACTTTATGAATTGATTTATTCCATCTTTATATCGACTATCCCTCCATCTATCAATACGAGGAATATCGATCCATGATTTGTCCGGAACTATCCTCATAGATCTGTATGATATTAAGCATAATTAGGTAATGTGAATTTTTATTAGTAACGTATCAAATTAAAGGTTGCGTGATATTAACTTTCTTCACGACATCAAGGAAATTTTAATTATAATAATCTCGGAGGAAAAATTACCAGAACATAAATTGTGTGGGAGTAAAATATAACGCTCATATTTAAAATAAGACAATTTAACGGCTGTCATAGGAAATGGACCTATCCCATTGGGAATATAGTAGTGTCTACAACTACCTTTATATACTTAAAGCGTTTTTATTTCTTAAAAATTTCGGCAGCACCTACCCGCAGTTCTCCGAGTACACTGTGCGGATGTTATAATGCGTATCAATCATCGATAATAGATCGATTATAGATCGATACGCAAAACAACATACGCTTATTGTACACGGAGAACAATGCGGTACGTGTTATCGAAATTTTTAAGGAATAAAAATGCATAAAGTATACAAAGATAGATGATACACTACTGTATTCCTAACCTGTACGAGAAGGGGACTCCTCCCCGGACAGATCTAATAATTATTGTATGTATATCATGCTCCTAACATAAATCACGTAATTCTCTTTAGGTGTAAAAAGTATTTTCACATCCAACTAGAATTACGTGAGTTTATATCAGAAGAGATTCACATCCAACATTATTAGACGGGAAACTAGGGGTAACGACTTTCGATTCATAAATCATGATATATAACACAATAAAACTTGTAATTACCCACAAGAGAATAAATTAACCAAAAAAGAATAAAGACCTAGAGAGTAAATTAGCAGCGTGCAATAATTGGCGCTCACGAGTCTCGGTGTTGTACCTCCCCCCAACGAGCGCCTTTTGTCATAATAATACCTACCCAATTTATTGTATCCTTTGTTTTTAAAAGACTTTCATCCTCCATAGTTCTGGTCAACTCCCTGGTGTCAATTTGTCATCCTTGCGTAGGGATTGGCTTATAGTTAGCCGCACCGCATGAAGGGATATATATATAAATATAAATATAAATATAAATAAGACTTTCAATATACATTGTGATTTATACTCAACAAAGCATAGAAATAAATGAAATCCAAGAGGAGAGAAAGGGGTTACGATAGTTTCATCTGGAATGAATTGTGATCGTCCTTAAATATAAATAGAGGGTTGTGATCTGAGAGAGGGGTCTCTCTGTCGGTTGAGTTCGATCAAAATCCTTGGGAAAATATAGATTCAAGTCATGGCAATATTTATTCAAAAAAACAAAAGTCATGAAAATAGCCTCGTGGAAATTCAAGGGTAAATATTTGCATATATGACATTTTCTAAACCAATGCAGTTGCATGAATTTTATTGAACGAATCTCCTTTTTCTGTAAGTTTTTAGATATCAGTCCCTTGTTCCAATTGTCAATTTCTGTTCAATCACTCCCACTCACCCTCCTCCCTCCTTGAGCTTTTAGTTAACCTGGCTATAGTAACTTAAAAAAAAGATATGGTGTATGACTGATAAAAATCGAGAACCTAATAAGATCAGCATATGCTTAATTGATCGTTTTACAACTAACTATGTATAATTTCTATACACCAAAATGCGACAATGACCAAAAATTACCGTTTGGATCTCTTGCAATGCAATCCAACAAAAAGTAAGATTCACTTGGACCTCCTGCACTGCAATCAAACAAATCAAATCTCAAATTAGTAAAAACAACAAAACCTAAAATCAGAAAATAAATTAAAATAAATTTGAAAAAAATCAAAGGAATCTTACAGGTGAGGAGATGAGAGAGCTCCAAGGTCGACGGTGCGACTGCGAGCTCAACGGTCGACGCGGGGGCGGTGCGACGGCGAAATCGATCGGGGGCGGTGAAATCGAAGAGGGGGAGGTGAAATCGAAGAGGGGGAGGGGAAGGTGATGGCACGGGCTAGGACGGCGAGTGGCTGAGCTGAGATCGCGCGGCGGTGAAATCGAGGGCGAGCGGCGGTCGGTGAAGAGGATTAGGGTTTCTACGAAGAAAAGGTCGCAGCGAAACAATTATAAAGCTAACATCGCTGACGGGTTGCCCGTCAGCGATGTTTTCATCCCGTCAGCGATGTTTTCATCGCTGACGGGGAAGAAGAACCGCTGACGGGAATCTCGCTGACGGGATTTCCCGTCAGCGATAAAAACAACGCTGACGGGAATTTTCCCGTCAGCGATGTGCCGTCAGCGATACTGTTATTTCTACTAGTGTATGAACATAGAATGAAACCCTTATACTAAAATAATTATGAAAGATAAAATACAATGTGATAAATCATGATTACAAATCATAAATTAATTGCACACTGATGTTTATTACACAGCATAAAATTATTTAAAAAATGTTTGCATGAAAATAAAAATTTAGAAAAAAAAAATTTGAGGAAAAATGCTTGCCTGAAAGTAAAAATTTTAGAAAAGAATTTTGAGGAAAGATATGATTGCATAACAATGAGCAAGAAAAAAAAAAGCTTGCAATAAAACAGTCATATGAATTGAAGATAACAAAAACAAGTTAAAATATGCTTGCATACTAATAATATTGAGAACGAATTTAACAAAAGCAAGACAAAAATGCTTGCCGTCGAGAGGGTGATGGCAGCGATGGCGGGTGGCGATCGCGGGTCGTCGGATCTGGGCTCGGTCGGAGGATGAACGGTTTGACCGGCGTGGTCGTTGGGAGTTCGGGATGTCAGGGGGTCGGTTGGTGTCGTGGGTAGCTGGGGAAGGAGGAACTGTTGTGGTTTTCTTAGGTTGAAGAGAGGAGAGATAGAGGGTACGGTCAGAGAGAGATGGAGAGGAGAGTGTATTATTGGGGAGAGAAAATCACGTGAGTGTAAAAGGTAGGAATTAAACAAGATTTTAGAATTGATTGAGAAATTAATTAGGGAAAAATATGGAAGGAATTCAAATGGGAGGAAATTAAGGGAGAGAATATTATGGGAATATGATTTTTCAAAATATGCATTATATTTATATTTAATGATAATAGAAATTGTGATACAAAAACTATTACATTGATTCTTTAGTAATAATATTGCACTAATATATATAACTTTTGCATTCCATCTGAAAATATTTATAATAGTTTATGACACTTTATACTAAATGTGATCATTGATATTGAATATCCATAGAATATTACAACTTCATAACATGTAGTCGCAACAGTATGCTACGAAAAATGCTAATAACGTTATCATACCTTGCACGCATACATCTCATGATATGATAAATATAAATAATAATAATAACCAAAAAGTATTCACTGTAACTATTAAATTTATTTTTAGTAAAACCAATAAATATAAGACTATATTTTGGAATCGTGGAGAATTCTAGGAAATCGAGAAAATATAATTACTCTTTTGAAAATAATAATTGAATATTTTAAAATACCAGAAAAAATTTATTTTTACTAGTATCAAAATTTCATTATCTTTACAGTATAAACAAATTATACAGTTGTCATGGGAGAGTTTTATTTTATTATCATCCAAATCATAATAAATTTCTTGGGGTTTTTATCTTATAGGTACAAGAGCTCGAAGAAGTTTCTACTATGGTGCATGATGCAATCCGAATGACTACCGAGCCAGGGCCGAGGAACACGCTCATTCGCATGATCAAAAAGATTCAGTCCGCTCTTCAGAGGACGCGTAATGCAAGACATGATGGACGTGAGGAGCGACCGATTGAGTACGCTCGTCAACTGTTCCGAGGACACAAGGGGGCAGACTCAAGCGGTGCACATCACACCTAAGCCGGATGTTCACAGTCAGTTCGAGTCGATGAGGATTTCATGCACTCCCAACTTCACACACAACCAGACGAAGAACTCATCCGAGCTCACGTCGAAGGTGAACATGTCAGGGGGAGGGGGAGGGGGAGAGGGAGAGGGAGAGAGAGAGGGAGAGGAAAGGGAGTTGTATCCGATTGAAACTGAATATTATGTATATGATTGAGTATTGATAGGATGTTTGTGTTTGAAACTAAATGTTATGTATTCGATTGAGTAATGATTATTAGTATGTGAATCGCATGGTATGTATCTGATTGATTATGAATCTTTATTTAAGATTATTGATTGGTATGTGTTATTGTGATTGTGATTGCATTGTGAATTGATTGTGGATTGATATGTAACAGCAGGAGTTTGAATTTCTAGCTAAAAGTGGGTGTAAGTGGAGTCTGCCAAATGGTCGGGGTTGGGAACCCCGACCATTTTTTGCACGTGCACGAAACGTTCGGGGTTCCTAACCCCGACCATTTTGTCGTAGGAAAATTCTTCTCTGCTAAATAGTCTAAGTTTCCAACCCCGACCGTTTTTAGCTCCATTCGGCGCCTGGGTTGAGCTCTTTGCCATATGGTCGGGTTTGGGAACCCCGACCATTTCGAAATACTGCTTTCGAAATGGTCGGGGTTTCCAACCCCGACCTATTAGACAATGCCCTAAATTAGTCGGGGTTGGTAACCCCGATTATTTTAGCTTGTACATAGCTAAGTAGTCGGGGTTGGCAACCCTGGCTATTTAGAGGCGTCAAAAAAAACCGATCCATTTCGTGGCCATGCTGCTGACATGACCACGAAATGGGTCGGTTTTGGAAAATAAAATGGGAGTGGGTTGATTTTTTTAATAAAAAAATTAAATGGGATTACTTTGAAAATTTGTTCTTTAGTTTTCATTGGTTATGTAGAATGCGGGGCCCAACCAGAGAATTTGTCTCGCGGTGTTTGAGAGATGGATCTTCTTACAAGAGCCTATGATATACGTAAGTTACCTCGACACAAGGACTTAATTTGTTTATTTTCAATTGTTTATTGGATCAATAAGTGAAGTTGTGGATTTATTTTAGTGCATTATTAATTACAGGATCAGCATATGTAGGTTCGTTGTAAAGGAATATTGTTATAACTGGGGAGGAAAGGCACAGGGATGAATAACATAGACTAGTCATGTATTTTCTGTCCAAAGATGACAAAGTAATTAACAATGGAAACCAAAGTCAATAACCATTAATAAAATGCTTATATATGACTAGCATGAAAACCTAAGCCTTAATTGATTCTTACCATTCAACACCATATATACTTGGAGCGTTTCCACTCCGCTTCAACTGATCCTCAAATTGCAGTCCCAACTTCCTGTCCATCAACTTCGTGGAATATCTCCTCATCTAGCATTAACATGTTGCACGGCTTCATACTGAAGGTGCGGGTGAGATTTTGCCAGCAGCTTCAGTACTTCATCGACGATATCAAGTAACAGCAACAAACGCTCTTTTTTAGGGGATTCAGACTTCTGAAAGGGAAAGTAATGTGGCCTCGTGTGCGTAGGTTCTCAAATGACTGATAACTAGCCCAAGAAGCTCTTTAGGCTCGAGTGGAAGTGGAGCGAGCTACTTCAGGAGTGCTGTAGTGTAAACTAGATTCGAGAATGTGGAAGCTTAATTTTAACGGCAACTTTGATGGCATATTTAGCGCTTTTGCTATGTGTATGAGAATACAAGATGACTCAGATTGTGCTTTCGGTGCTTTTGTTGTTCTAAATTCAGCGGAAGTTTCACCTGTTGTGCGTAACGGAACTCGAAACATACGAAAGAGCACGAACAAGAACGAGATAGATCACAACAAATAAGTAAAACACAATCACCAGACAAACGAATTTTACGTGGTTCGGCAAGTTGTCTACGTCCACGGGGCAAGGAAGGTGGAGTTTTTACTATTAGAGATAAAGAGAATACAAATAGGGTTTACAATCTCATAAAAAACCCTCAAACAAAACTCTCAAAATCTCTCACAAATTCTCCCTCAAAGGATGCACAATTCTCTCTCAAAAGCTGCTCAAAGTCGTGCTTAATAAACCCTAATACTCGTGATTAGGATTATATATCAACACAAAACAAAACGGGTCAGAAATCAAAACCTGACTCAGACCCGCCTGGCGGTTGACCGCAAAACTCGTCACGGTCGACCGACCAGGTCGACGAAAACATAAAGTCGATTGCAGGGTTTGACGGTCGACCGTCACCAATTCCAGAGACCCAGAATCCTACAGGGTCCCTGGCGGTTGACCCCGACAGTCGACCGTCTCCAACTCCAGAATCCCCTGCGATCTGTGCACGTTTTCGGTCGACCGGACTTGCTCCGCGGTCGACCGACAAGTGTCCAAAAGCTTGCCTGAGTCGTTTTTCCTAATCTTCAAAGCTGTGTTAGCCATTTCTACAAATCTCCACCTCGGTAAAGTTTTCTTAAAACCGAGCCGACATCAAAAACTACCAAATATCCCACTTGTTGCGTCTAGTATGAAGTGGAATAAATCCGCGATAATGGACTCAATCCACAACAAGCCGGGAACCCAAATGAGAGTTCAAACGATCTCCACCCATCGATATCAACTAATACAAACGGCTACATCAAAAAGACTGCCTACGTATCCTCTTGCCCAATGAATCAAGCCTCACGTAGTTCACCCAAATGGCCTACAAAGACGTTCAACTTCGAAGAATGTTTAATAGCTCCAAACAATAACCAAACTTCACCAGAGATAACTTTGGTCAACATATCCGCAAGGTTGTCTTTTGTATGGATCTTCTCTAATATGACATCTCCATCATCCAAGACATCTCGAAAAAAAATAGATAGCTGACATGCTATCATAATACACCTGAATAGACTCCTGTGCAATCTCCAAGTCATCCAACAATCCGGGCAACCACAAAGCCTCCTTTACAGCTTTAGTCACCGCTATATATATACTCCGCCTCCGTAGTAGAGAGAGCTATTGTAGACTGAAGTGTATATCTCCAATATACTGGTGCTCCTGCCAATGTAAATACATATCCTGAAGTAGACCGGCGCTTATCAAGATCTCCCGCATAATCAGAATCCACATAGCCAATACAATCTTGCTCAATCTTCTCATTCTTCTAAAATACCAAACCAACATGCACGGTGCCTTTAATATACCGTAGAATCCACCACTTCACGGCCTCCTAATAACCCTTCCCACGGTAGTGCATGTACCTAGACACCATGCTCACGGCCTGTGACAAATCTAGCCTCGTACACACCATCACATACATCAAGCTACCCATCGCATTGGCATATGAAACCTTTGACATGTACTCTCTATCCTCAACTAAAACAGGTGACATCTTAGCTGAAAGCTTGAAGTGGGGGAGCCAATTGAGTACTTACTGCCTTAGCATTACCATCAAAGATGAATTTCTTCAACATTTTCTGCAAGTAGTTCCTTTGTGTAAGCTTCAATCTCCCCTTCACCCTGTCTCTCTCTATCTCCATACCCAATATCTTCTTAGCTTCTCTAAGATCCTTCATCTCAAACGTGGATGAGACCTCTTTTTTTAACTTTCGAATAGGCGAAGAATTCCTAGAAGTAATTAGCATATCATCAACATATAACAGCAAATAAATATACTCACCATCCTGTAGCTTCTGCATGTAAACACATGGGTCATATGGGCTCATCGTGTATCATTGGCCAATCATAAAACTATCGAATCTCTTGTACTATTGTCGTGACGATTGCTTTAATCTGTAAAGAGACTTCTTCAGCTTGCACACCAAATCCTCCTTTCCTGCAGCTTTAAACTACATGGGTTATGTCATGTAGATCTCCTCTTCTAAGTCTCCATGTAGAAAGACTGTTTTAACATCCATCTGGACCAAATCCAAATCCAGTTGTGCCACCAATGCTATAAGAATCCTAATCGATGAATGCTTCACAACGGGTGAGAATACCTCATTGTAATCAATGCCCTCAAGCTAGGCATACCCCTTGACAACCAATCTGGATTTTGTACCGAATGTCCCCAATAGAAGATCCCTCTTTTTTTGCATATATCCACTTGCATCTAATATCCTTCTTTCCCTTTGGTAGCTTTGCAAGTTCCCAAGTGTCTTTCTTCTGAAGAGAGTGCATCTCCTCCTCCGTAACTTCTCTCCACCTGATCGAATCAGAGCTAGACTCTGCGTCCCTATATGTAGAAGGAACCAAATCATCAACAACCTCCACTGATAAAGCATATGCAACCAACATATCATTGTATCTAGATAGTCGACGATTCACCCTTCTAGGTCTATTTGCTGGAATCGACTCCTGAACATGACCATGCTATTGAGTCTCACCATCCACTGTATCCTCGAAATGCCCGTCTGTCATCTCATCTCCTCCAAGTATCACTTCTATAGGAGCCTCAATGAATATAATGCTATCTGGAGTGGGTGGAATCATATCATCCTTCACCTGTTGTGATATCCTACTAGTCTGATCTTCCTCCATCTGCTGAGGGACTTGAGGCCTCATCATGTATGCCTCATCAAATGTGACATCTCTGCTAATGACTTAACTCCTTCTCTAAATCCTACAAAGACTGCTTTTCTCGCCCTCAGATTTAATTTTCCATCATTGACATGATAATAAGCTAGACACCTGAATATTCAAAGTAACTCATAGTCACTAGCTACTGAATCAGACCATAGCTCTATAAGAGTCTTCCCATGTATCGCAATGTATGACAACCTATTCACGAGATGGCTCGCATAAACTAACGGCTCGGCCCAAAAGGATCTCGACAATCCACTCTGTAAGATCATACATCGTACCTTCTCCAGCAAGGTACGGTTCTATCTCTCAGCCACCCTATTTTGTTGCAGTGTCTCTTGAACTGTGAAGTATCACCTAATGTCGTGATCTCGGCAAAACTACAAAAATGGATCACCTCTTATATTCTCAATCATTACCTGAACGAAGTATCTTCACCTTTCTACCTGTCTGCAGCTCCACTTTCTTCTTCCATTCCATAAAAATATCTTGGACCTCATGTTTATGCTTCATGGTATATATCCAATTTTCCCTAGAATAGTCATCAATGAAAGTGATAAAATAATTAGCCCCACCAAGTGATGTGTCACTTGGAAGAGTCCCAAACATATGTGTGAATATAATCTAATATACCTTAGGTGTTATGAATTGCGGTGTCAAACTTCACTTTAGTGTTCTTCCCAAGTACATAAATGCTCACACAGCTCCATTTTGTTGGTCTTTGCACCTTTCAATAGCCCATGTTTCACTAATGTCTACATGGACTTATCACTAGTGTGTCCCAATCTCATGTGTCATAAGCTGGTAGTATCCTCCTCTGTAGTGATAGAAGCTGTCAGACCCTCTATAACTGTCTTGTCCTTCAAGTAGTATAGGTTGTTTTCCCTGACACCTTGTATCACCATCATAGACCTTTTTGTGACCTTCAAAGTTGCATATTCTAAGATCACACGATAGCCTGCTGCCTCCAAAGTCCTAAGATAAATGATGTTTTTCGTCAACTATGGAACGAACCTCACTTTCTTCAGCTCCGTACTCACCCTATCACACTTCCTGATTCGGACTGTATCAATACCACCAATAGGACATACATGATCATTACCCATAAGCACGACATCCCCTATTTCTAACTCCTCAAAGCTGGAGAACCAATCCATCCTAGGAAAAATATGATGTAGCTCCCGAATCCAACATCCACTCCGTAGAGTCGGCATAGCAAACTGACGATAGTGCAGAGCAAGAGTAATAAAGACTATTGGGGCCAGAAAAATAATACGTCTGTCATGCATTAAATGCGATGCAGACATGTAGCCAGTGAGGATATCTTCGTCGAGAAGTAACATCGTTTCAAGGTTGTTTCAAGAGGTGTTATGGACGAGTAGTCGAGTAGACTCTTGGCGAGTCCTCCAGGACGAGAAGACCGACTAACACCGCCTTTCATGTCGGCATGGAAGATTGTCAACCTAACGAATAGACTGAGTCAGACTCTGAGGGATCTGGGCCATCCAATTGAGCGGGACAAGACGTATAAGTATACATCTGTTTGTTTGCCGATACGTCGTATGTCCATGGGAGGGAACACTATAACATACTTCATTCCTACACTCTTAGGCTATTGTCATACTCTTGACTATTGAGTTGAGAGGACTGGTGGACACTAAACAAATTTTTTTTTTTTGGATCTACAAGCACTCAATACTCTCAAATGTAAATACTCTCTCTAGTAGAAAATTCTTTTACAACACATTACTGTTTCAGTTAGGGGATGTTTGGTTCACGTATTTTATAGAAAAAATTTGAGAAAATACTAGACAATGCCATTTTTATAAATAATAGATTTCTGTAGATTTCTAAAAATTATGTTTGGTTCAAAAATATTTTATAGAAATGTTTTATATAAAATAGGGAAAACGGGTTGTTTTATTGAAATCAACTTCCTCTCCAAATGAGAGGAAATTACCTAGAATTATAAAACTTATATTAAAAAAATAAATAAGTACACCACTACCATTCCCCATGTGATTTCCTATGGCCATTGCTAGTAATCTATTTTCTATAAAGTGATATCCAACCAAACAAAATAAAAAGAAAACAACCTATTTTTTTTATAAAGTTAGAGACTTTTCATGCTTTGAACCAAACAAAGAAATAGCTAAAAAACAAGAAATATAGTATTCTTCAAGTTCTATAATTTTTTTCCTACAAATTTTATAGAAATATAAGTGTTATAGTCATTTTAGTGCTGAAAAGTAATCTCCAATCATGGGCAGATAAGTGTCTCATATTATGCGTAATCGAGCCAGCACTTCAAAATAACCCAAGACCCAGATTGGACGACTCGATACGCCATCATCTTGCTAGGACGACTCAAATGGATTTACATGTTGATCCCTGGCTGGGTCGATCTATGCTTATATTGAGTGGTTTGATAAGTTATGCTTATGAATTCTAGACTTACCATCTAGTTGTTATTCATTTGATGAATGTTAATTTTACTTGGATGATAATTTGATAGGTTATGCTTTCCTTACGTGGTTTGATAATCTATGCTTAATAAATCTAAAATAGAATTTGATAAAAAGAGAATAGTTCATAATCTATAGGTGAAATTAGCTAGTGAATTCAATTCTAGATTCCTCATATCTCTAATTAAATCCTCCATCTTTTACTTTCTTGATTTTCCTCTTTATTCTTGATTTATCTCTTATTTCTTTCTTGGGTTCATTATTTTTTTTTCATCTTTCTTTTTCCACTCCCAATCATATTTTGTTTTTATTTTCATATAATTACAACTGCTTTCTTTATCTC
This sequence comes from Asparagus kiusianus, assembly GCA_022839385.1. Lineage (NCBI taxonomy): Eukaryota > Viridiplantae > Streptophyta > Magnoliopsida > Asparagales > Asparagaceae > Asparagus > Asparagus kiusianus. Next base: position 96,474 of record BQKN01067420.1, read on the forward strand.
TCCACACCTACTTTTATCACTCCTAATTGTCACATGCACAACTTAAGAATCAATTTTGATTAATTCTTACAACACCTTCCTTGTGGAATTCGATAATTTTTTATACTATAACTTGATAGTTGTGCGCTTGCAACTTTGAATTCTATTTATATTGTTTCTGCTCAGTCATGTATTATCTTTCCGTGTCCTATTCAGTTTTTGGTATTGTTTACTTTTCTATCATTGATGAATATAACCTATTGAGCATTTTCTTTCATTTGATTTTATTTGTATAGTGAGTTGTATTTTTTACTATTCCTTTCTTTGGATCCTATCCTTTAGCAGTACTTCCTATTATCCACTCTAACGGATTTGCTTTGTTTGTTTTGTTCTTTTCCTTATCTTTTTTCAGGAAAGGTTGGTGTATTCTAGAGTAGAGGTTGGTTGAGTCGTGAACACCGATTTCACATGTATATGTTGATTTTGATTTTGATTTTGGTTTTTGAAATAAATTACTATTCTAATTTTTTTTCTAATGGATATATTCTTTGACAAATAAATTTTTTTATAGAATATTACTCAAAAATTTATGTTTATCATTTGGATGTCGTTGTCGTCTGCGTATTCTGCTGGTCTAGTCACATGCCGTTAAGAGCTCTAACTTCGACAACAGAGTGGATATATTTTCTATTCTCGGTCTCTTGATTTGATCCAGCGGTCCCTTGATTTCTGCTTCCGTAAAATCTCGACCTCTCGATACTTTCAGTTAGATTGAAGGAACCTGCACGTCTATATATCTTGAAACTCAAGCCTCCTAAAGACTCCCATAACAATCTCATATTCAATCATAACCTGGCACCTGCGCTTCCTTTTACATCGTAAGACCCCTATCTATGTTACTTTTGTTGCAATTAAACTGAGTGTGGCAAATCCTACAAGATTTTTTACAGAATGACAATCCAATTATCATAACCAACTAATTGGGTTGCAAGATTTATCATTGTAAGTCTATTTTATGTTAACTACGCAGCCCGAGTACTCCCTGTCTCTTTCAACTACGTACGATTCTATGATTACAATGAAATGAAGAAATGCTCAATAAAAGTGTCGGCCGGTGGTTATCTTTACACGAGTAAGTAAAAAAATAAAAAAAAAAGGGCAGGTCCATTTAGCTGGCATTTTCTTTATTAAAAAAAGGTATCACTAATATTCTAGCACCTTGTAACTTTTCCATCAACCTAATTAATTTCTATTACAACCCAACAACCCGTTCACATTAATACACTAAAATAGAAGAGCTTTGTTACAGGGATCCAAAATATGAGACCAATAGGTTGTCACCCCCATCCTATTGGATAATGAGTTGGTCATCATTAAATGGTAACACCTTACTTGTCCCCCCTATTGGTCCCATATTTTGGGTCATTGAAGAATTTTTCAAAATAGAAACATATAGAGTATAGAGAAAAATACAAACGATCAAACATATATTTCATACCATCACCTACAACATCCGGCCGGATAAAACATGTGAAAGAAGAACACCACACCTTATAAGAGAAGATCTAGCAACAAGCTATGATCCTCTCTCTTATTTGCGTCCCATATTGCTAAAAGCAAAGCACACGCTATAACTTTTAACCAAAAGCCTCCGTATATCGATCATATTATATATTCGTCCGTATTCACCACTGAGACGGAACCATCAGCAACAGGAGATGCTCCGCCTCCGCCTTCTCTGCAGGTGACCCTTCGGCCACCACCCCCTCCTCCTCCTTTGCCTCCGCCTCCGCCTCCTCCTCCTCCTATGCCTCCTCCTCCTCCTCCGTTCTTACTCCCCCCGTTGCCCTGCAAATAACAAAAGAAAGGGAATTATAACTAATTAGGATCACCATAACTCCTGTTTATTACACTATAAGGTAGATAATCACCATGTTTCTTGATTTCTAAAGCAAGTAATATAGTTAATGAGGACTTGAGATGGGTAATGACTTGATTTATAGTGGCTTGCGGTCTGCATCCAGAATATAAAATGAACCTGATGGTCATCTGTATAGTTGCTTAGAATAATACCCAAGCGTAGGTGTCTCACACGAATGAAAGAAATTAAGCTTAACTTTTGACTATAGGAACCATCGAGTCGGTAGTTAATTAATAAAGTTTCAATATAATGTCTTGCCTTGCTTAGCTAGCACATAGGTCGTAAACTTCAAGGAAGCTGAGTTAGCTAATCTATTACTATTATTTAATTTAAGAAAAAGCTACTTTTTCGGATCTACATCTGTGTTAGTCACCATTTTAGAAAATGTTAAACATATCCTGAAATTTATATCCACGACTTTCAATAATTTACAACTTATAATATTCTGTCGAAAAAATAATTTATAATTTAGTGGAGGGAAAATTTGGAAAAAAAAAAAACATACATCAATCTAACTCATAACTACACCCACTATATATCCCATAACTAGCAAACCATCCACTTTCCCGTACGTAGCTGCCCACTACCTTCTCAATTCACGTACCCATGTACACTTATATTTTCTATTTTCAACTATTTTTTATACACTTATATATGCTAATAATTAACACATCAAGAAATTTTCTAGATTATGCACGGGTGTATATCATGTCATGCACGCATCGCATGCACAAAAATATAATCTACGAATTATGATATAAGATATGGATAGCATGTTATATGTGAATTTTGAACTTTTTTTCTCTTTATCTAATTTAATGGTAGTAGCTTAACTTTCATTGATTAAAGGTTGTTGGATCACGGCAATTGGAGGGCTAGCAATGCAATTACATGTAACTAGAACACTTAAAGGTTGTTTTTTAATTGCAGGTGATAAATACTGTTGCAACTGCATGCAATTTGGAAAAAAAAACCTTAGTTTTGCTGCAGCAGCTTGACTTACAAATATTTTTCAATCACAAGTCCTACTATGAAGCTGAAGCTCTTTATGTCGTCCATCATAGTACTGATTCTAAATAAGAGTCTCTGTCTGTGCTTTCTTTCTTCCACTTACTACTTGGAATAAGCATAAAGTTCTTCCCAAATGCTACAGTTTCACATTTATCAATTATGGTATGAATTCACAAGCTCTCACTTTGGCGGAATCAATTTAAGCAAAAGCTACAGCTAGGAGATAAACAGATAAGGTACTGGAGTTATTTTGAAAAAGAAAGTGATAGACTACATGAGTTAACTAGAGGAGGTAAATCGACATTAAGGAAGGAGATGGACCAGGGGTGATAAACCCCATATCCATATCTATGTCCATATTCATATCTTAACCATATCCATAAGGATACGTATATAACTACTCAAATCTATAACTGATAGGTATGGTTACGTATATGGTTTTATAGTGAAATATCTGATCCATATCTGAAATATCCGAATATATGTTGATCATAGAGATTCAACTATTTCAATCTTTAGATTAATGAATTTAAGACTAATTTTGACGATCAAGCATTCCAATCCTAGCTTTTCACATGTAACGAACATATTGTCATCAATGCCTCAAATACATATGACTGAAGTCGGCATCTCGGCTCGATCATGCTTTAGTCGAGAGAATGCTATTTTGAGTTGGTGACAAATTGGTTTATCCAAGTGTGTTTGGTGGGAAAATTCGAAGAAGACAATTGAGAATTAAATTTGTATTATTCTCTCTGACAAGCTCAGAAAAAGAACTAACTACAATTCTCTCGATACAACTTCTTTCTAACAGACTTAGAAAAAGGAATTACAATATTCTTGTATCGGATTCCCGATTTACAAAAGAGAGAAGGGTTGACGGAGATCCTTCCCTTTGTTTAAAACTGGGTTCTTCTTAGTGTCGATGGGAGTTCAAATCCTTGTATCCCATTGACGATCCGAACGCTTCACCTCGTGGAACGTTGTCTTCACCTCTTGACTTGAAGTCTTTGACGAACTTGCGTGGCAAGTTTGAATAGAACTCTTAATAAGTTTGATAACTCAGAGCGAGTTATAACTCTATGAAAGAGTTGACTGATTTAACCGAAAATTGGCAAGCCAAGGTTGATGAAAGTTCCAAGAATAACTCCAAGGGTTTGAAGATTTCCGAGATCCTTCTTCTGCCAAGAAGCCTTGTGCCGATCTTAATTCTCCAGAAATTCCCCTCCAAAGGACTAATCTTAATTAAGCTGAAATTTTAGCTATTTATAGGAGATTAAGGGGTGTAACCGACCCCTTAATCCGCTCCTAAGTGGGGCGAAAATCCCTCAAATCGTGGGGGAAAATAGTTTCTAGAACGGTTCAACTCGTGTTTGAACGAGTCAAACGCGGGTCATGCGTTGCTAAGCATGAATTCTGCGTTCGAACGCGTAGTTGGGAAGCTACGTTTGTAGGTACAACAGAGCAGGATCAGGGACCAACGACTCAGGTTTAGAATTCTATAGCAGTTCGGAGACCCAAGAGAGACATACGGTTGTCAGCATGGTATACAAATATAATGGTTGCTTATGTACTTCCGGTGGAGAGTGTCGATGAGATGGTTCCTACTACTTTCAGAGAGGTTGAACAGTGTTCAGAGGCTGATATGTGGTAGGTTGCTATGTAGGAGAAGATGAAGTCTCTTCACAAGAATGACACATAGGAGCTTGTTAAGCTTCCAAAAGGGCGGATGGCGATCAGTTGCAAATGGGTGTATACAAAAAAGGAGGGCATTCAAGGCACTCCAGTGAGATTTAAAGCTAGGTTGGTAGCGAAGAGTTATTCACAGGAAGAAGCTATTGATTACAATGAGGTCTTCTCTCCGGTGGCAAAGTACTCTTCTATTTGAATCTTACTAGTTTTGGTGGCACAGTATAGGTTAGAATTGGATCAATTGGATGTAAAAATAACATTTATTCATGGTGATCTTGATGAAGAAATTTATATGACTCAGTCATTAGGGTTTCGAGCTGCAGAAAAGAAAAAATTAGTGTGTAGATTGAAGAAGTTACTATACGGGTTGAAGCAATCTCCAAGACAGTAGTATAGACGATTCAATGGGTTTATGCTTGGCAAGTCATACATAAGGAGCCAGTTTGATCCTTGCGTGTACTATCTTAAGCTTCATTGAGGTCCGTACATTTATTTGTAACTTTATGTTGATGACATGTGTTTGGGGAGAAAGTCGATTTGTTCATTGCTATGTTCATTACAACTTCAAACGTTATAATGAAAACAAAAGTTAGTCTTTTTATAAGACCTTTACATAATGAAAATAAAAAAAGTACAACTCTCATCAAACAGCGCAACGGGTGCTTATCGCTTGATGCTTGCATGAGATCTTAGCCTGTGACGGGGACGTTAGTATCCGTGGACCACCAAACGATCAGATCAGACCCGGAGCTTCGTTAATTCACGAGGGAATCAGGAAGCCAAAGCAATTATCTCAACAACAGCGAGATAATCACTCTTCTCGAGATCACCGTAACGGGGCAATATCAAGGCAAAGGACTGGGAAGTATAGATCTGACGAGCTCCTCTTCTTTATGCCGACAAACTCGATCTGATCTCCTTCTCCCTTCTGAAATTCGTGCTCCTTCAGTCTTCAATTCAGCAGGGCTTTACCAACGCTCGAGAATTCCAGATCTGAAAAAATGAAGGTCATGAGGCTGTATTTATAGGTTTTGGGACCTCTGTTTTTGAATAAGAACGATCGATTCACTCTTATCTTCAGTTGTAACCACTTTATCATATTCTTGGATATATAGATTCAGATCAGTTGGAACAAATCCAGGTGGTTAACATCGAAAAACAGTTTAAAACTACTAAAAATCGGTTTTTGGGGCTGCGAACACCCGTGGGTGTCTCGGGTATTTTAGATTTATCTCTCTCATACGATCTCAGAATGAGTTAATCCAAGATGTGTTAGAAAGATAATAAGGAGCTCTACAACTTTCATCTTTTAAGCTTCTTCAGATTCAAAGAGAATCATAGTCAAAATAACTCTATAAGATCCGAGACACCTATGGGTGTATCGGCCAAGCCTTGGCCGAGACACCAGTGGATGTCTCGGCCAAGCCTTGGCCGAGATACCAGTGGATGTCTCGGGTATTTTGGCTCTATCTCTCTCATACGATCTCGGAATGAGTTAATCCAAGATGCATTAGAAAACTAACAAGGAGCTCTATAATTTTTATCTTTTGAGCTTCTTTAGATTTAAAGTGAATCATAGTCCAAACAGCTCTACAAGGTCCGAGACACCTATGGGTGTCTCGGCCAAGCCTTGGCTGAGACACCAGTGGGTATCTCGGCTTTTTTGGTTCTAACTTCCTCATATGACCTCAAAATAATATAATTCAATATGCGTTGGAAAGCTGATGAAGATATCTACAACTTTTATCTTTTCAGCTTCTTCATATTCGAATCTAATCATGACCAAAATCTCCATTCTTTTTCGAGACACCAACACTGTCTCAGAATTCTGAGGCAGTTTGTACTATCTTTGGTATTTTGGCTTTATCTATCTCATACGATCTCAGAATGAGTTGATCCAAGATGCGTTAGAAAGATAACAAGGATATCTATAACTTTTATATTTTGATCTTCTTAAGATTCAAAGGGAATCGTAGTCAAAAATGCTCTACAAGGGCCAAGATACCTCTTGGTGTCTCGACCAAGCTTTGGCCGAGACACCTATGGGTGTCTCGCCGAGGCCTGGAGCACTGTTCTACACATTCTGTTCGTTTTTATCATATCTTTATCATCCGAACTCGGAATTACGTGATTCAAAATGCATCGGAAAGCCGACGAGGAGATCTATGAGCTTCCATGATTGAATCATATGTGGAGTAAATGGGGCACGAGGGGTGATTCGTCTTTCATAAGTGACGCGTAGCTCCCAATCCATTCGTATTTCTGTTATTTCAAAGTTCCGTTGCTTTACATGGTTTGTTGAATCACTTCATGTGCTTGTCATCGTCAAATGAGCTTCTGTGACTCGAATAGCAATGTTCATCATCTTCTCTTTGTCTCGAGCTGCATGCGGAAACCTATAGGCATTTTTAGACGCCTACAGATACCCCCTCCAAAGTGTTTCAGTCTCGTTTCTTTTATAGAGGAGCCTGAAATACGTTGGATGTGATCGGTCCAACCTTCAGTCGGTGTAAAAGGATCTGTAGTTAGCTCTGACTCTCGACTCCTTTGATTTTTAGTCTATTCAATATTTTAACGAATAGCTAAAGTTCTTCCGACGCTGCGTTTATCGTCTGGCCGCCGTCAAAGTCTTGAATCAAAAACTGGTGAGTTGATTTTGGCTTATGTCATCGAGTTGATTTAGAACTGACTATCTCTGTCACAATATATTGACTTAGGGTTATGCGTTGAACGGCGTTGACTTTTTATCATAACGTGTTGACTGGCGTTGACCTAAGGTTACGCGTTGATCGACATTGACCTTAGTGTTTCGGATCACCCGGCGTTGACTTTTCATCACAACGCGTTGACTGGCATTAACCTAGGATTTTGGATCACCCGGTGTTGATTTTTCATCGCAACGCGTTGACTAACATTGACCTAGGGTTACGTGTTGACCGGCATTGACCTCAGGGTTTCGGATCGCCCGATGTTGACTTTTCATCGCAACACGTTGATTGATATTGACCTAGGGTTTCGGATCGCCCAGTGTTGATTTTTCATCACAACGTGTTGACTGACGTTGAACTAGGGTTACGCGTTGACCGACGTTGACCTTAGGGTTTCGGATCGCCCGGCATTAACTTTTCATCCCAACACGTTGACTGACGTTGACCTAGGATTATGCGTTGACCGACATTGACCTTAGGGTTTCGGATCACCCGACGTTGACTTTTCCTCGTAACGCGTTGACTGACGTTGACCTAGGGTTTCGGATCGCCCGACGTTGACTTTTCATCGTAACGCATTGACTCAGTTTATACTCGTATGTTTGCTGGAGTATACACAGTTAAAACTCTTAAGGTATTAGAGCATGACGGTCCCAAATTTCAGACTGCAGGACAAACTATTAAAGTTGTTTCGTCTGGAGATATGGATCTTATCCCGAAGTTGTTGGATGCTCCAGTCACGAGACCAACTAATAGGGCTGGTGCATTAATGACTCTTGCATATATAGGATTTTTAGCAAACCCTCAACCATCAATGGGTTTGATGAGCCTTTACCGACTACCGTTTGAGTCGGGCTAGCATGCGAATTGTTTAAGTCCGTTCTGCACGTAACGTTATGCTAAGAGAGTTAACTCTCTTAGTGATACGATATTGAATACATAGACTTCGTCTTTCTTACAGGAATAGACTAACCGGCAACACGTGTTAGGAGCTGACTTATCCCTTCTTAGGATTCGGGATGAAAGTCTCCAGACTTGGATTCTGGTGTCTTCTTCAATCGGTGAAAGACTAAACTGGCAACGCGTGTTAGGCGCTGACTTATCCCTACTTAGGATTCGGGATAAAATTCTTCATACGTGTGAGGCACGGATTATGGTGTTATTAATAACAACCTGCCACAATGTCGAATATGTGGGCTTTTATCCTTTTTTCGGTTAAAGACTAACCGGCAACGCGTGTTAAACGCTAACTTATCCCTACTTAGGCTTCGGGATAAAATTCTTCACGCATGTTAGGCACGGATTATGGTGTTATTAATAACAACCTATCACAATGTCGAATATGTGGGCTTTTATCCTTTTTATGATTAAAGACTAACCGACAACGCGTGTTACGTGCTGACTTATCCCTACTTAGGCTTCGGGACCCCGTGCGTGTTAGGCACGAATTATAAGAGTTAAAAAGGTGGTGTCTTCTCTTGGAGCAAAGACAAACCCGATATTGGAAAGGAAGAATTTTATATTCTATTTCCAATTGTAAAGGAAACTCCAAGTGGGATCTCCACTTCGAGAATCTGGACCGGTGAAACTAAGAGTGAGATCTCCACTCCGAGAATCAAATAGATTCAGGTAACCCTAACTTTTATAGGATTGGTTGCTTGATCTAAAAAAGAAATTCTGACTTTAGTCCTAACTTTTATAGGTTTGATCGAAGGGGGAGGAGTGAAAGCCTATTGTTTATCGAAAGGGAATTCTAATTCCGACCTAACTGCTTACAGGTTTGATCGAGTGGGGGTTTGAGACAATCCTAACTTTTATAGGTTTGATCGCTCAATTTGAAACTGGACCTCTCGTTCATGGAAGGAATCGAGAGGGGATTTTTGTTGTGGTCCTAACTGTAGGAAGGTTTGACGGAGTGAGTAGTTTTGAGACGATCCTAACTTTTATAGGTTTGATCGCTCAATTTGTGGACCTCCGTCATTGAAGGAATCGAGGGGGATTTTGGCTTTGGTTGTAGTCCTAACTATAGGAAGGTTTGACCAAATAAACAGTGAGAATGAGAGTACAAATTATAATAGGAGTGCTGATCCGTACAAATCACTCGAAGAGAGTCCCTGGTGTTAAGTGACAAATACTTAACGTGAAGGGGTTTGACAATTGTCAATGATCAGGAGACTAAAATTCCGAGTACTATGTCCGGACTCTAATAATAGGAATGTTGAGTGCACCGACGTAGCGGAGTTTGTGTTTGGAGTTTCTTATTCATTACCTTCTTGTAGTGACCGGGTAATCCCTAAGAATATTACATGTAACATTCTTTCGGGAACTTTCCATTACATGAATTATCCACCCCCAGCTTTCTTTGTGAAACCGGGTTTAACATTGTACTTAGTTGGATGATCGGGTTATCCTTAAGAATACCAGGCATGACACTCTCCAGGAACTTCCAGTGAAAGAAAGGAAATAGTTTAGACTCATATACCTGTTGGAGTATTGAGAAGCAGTTTATACTCGTATACTCTCTTCGCAGTGCTGCCGTTCTCATTCGGCTTATCCCAGTGTTATGACGCCGACTTCAATCAAGGTTTGAATATTGTTCTTGAGAGCAAAGCAAGCCTTGGTAGGATGAAGGATCCTCCTGTGATACGCACAGTACTTTGAATCTGAAGTATTGTTAACTTCCTCCTGATTTACGATAGGTGGTAGCTTGATCTTGTTGTTCTCAAGGAGGAATTCGAAAATAGCTGGAACATCTTCGTCCTTGAAGGAGTACTCTTTTTGGAGTCTCAGACCTGAAGTCTTTTGCTATCTCCGGGATTGCTATTGTGACGTCTGATTAACGTTAATGACTGCTGCAGATGCCTTTTCCTTACCACGGGAGACGAAGCTTAAGTTCGGAGGGTTAGCCGTCGGGTTGGCTTCTTTCAGCTTTCTTCCTTCTGAGGAAGCGTTCGGACCGCTCTCCGCACACCTTCAACTCTTTCCAGGTATTGGAGTGTGCTACTCCCATAACTTTTAACATGTTCAAAGTGAGGTTGTTGTGACAGGTTTGGAGGATGAAGTCCTCTGTGATGGGATCTCGGTAGTTCATCGCCTTATTTTGGAAGCGCTTGACGAAGTCGTCGACTGTCTCATCGTCTTCTTATTTCTCATCGAAGAGTGTCCTGATTGAAACCTCGGTGTTATCATCAAAGAAGTGAACGAGGAACATATTCTCCAGGTCGTCCCAACTGTTGATGCTTTCAGGCTTGAGACGGCGGTACCAATCGAAGGCGGGCCCGTGAAGGGTGCCAACGAATGACCGAACCATCAAGGCTTCATTACCGGAGATCATGCCCAAGTGAGACTTGAAGTAGATCAGATGTTGAGTAGGCGAGCCCTTCCCGTCGAACGGCGTGAAGTTGATCAGGTTGAACTTCGCCGAATACGGGATCGACTCCCACTCTCTCGGGTAGGGACACGGAATGCCAATCTTCTTCACCTCTCGAGCAAACATCAGAGCGTTGATTTTGCTCTCGAGGTCTTTCATCTTTTCATCCTCGTCTGTATCATGCTTTGGATAATTTCTAAGAGGAGGAACATTACGGCCACCCCCGGTATTATCATCATTGGTAGGACCACCCCCAGCGTTGTTATTCTCAGTGGGTCCACCCAGCATTATGGTCAACAGGAGGGTTATCAGCATTGATGTATTCATCCACATCTGAATCACTAGCTATTTGGCTGATATTGTTATGATGACTGGATTCACCTATCTGATTCGACTTCTTTCTGCTTAGCTAGAGCATCCTCAACCATTTTGGCTACTTCCTCGGTATTAATCATAAGTGCCTCGTGGGATTGTCCTAGGCTGAATATCGTATTGTCAGAAGCGATTGCAGAGTTGACATCTGACGCTTCATCATCTGAGGATAATCCCCTCTGCATTCTCTGATAGTTTCTACGTCTAGTAGTTCCCACACGTAACCGAGTTATACGTTAGGATACGTCCGAAAAATGACGGAGACTGAAACTTTGAGTTGACTTCCCTTTATCGACCATATTGATAGTGATCTCTGGGAATTCGTCATCTTGCGTAGCTGACCTTTTTCTACGGAAATGCTTTAGCTTAGTTTTCAACGCTTCAGAAGAAAGCCTTTGGAATACCGAGATCCTCTATAGAGCGGCCTTGGGGTAGCTACACGCTGATAATACTGCCCTAATAAGCTCGGCACACGGATAATGAAAGTATGTTTCCCGGGTATCTCTCTTTTGAGATCTGTTTGTACCCCCAGCTTGCTAGTGCAACTCATCAGCATGATGACCGGAGCAATCTATCGTGTGTTAGCACGACTTCTCAGATATAACGTCGTTATCTGACGAACATGTTTCCTTCTGAGGATTCGTTGCCTTGTTGGCACTCTCAAGAGTCGCACATTTTGGCAACACCTTCGTGAGCATGGGACCTTAACGGGCTCTTGGACTTCGACACGCAGTTCGATACGATTAGTTATAGGAGTTTTCTCCTTAAGAGAAGGCTCAGACTTGTTGCAAGGGTAAGTACGATCCCCAGCTCGATGAGTTGCTCAAGGTTCATTCACCATGCCCAAGCATTCTTTGATCAAAAATCTATTTCGATCTTCATGTAGAGGACCTAGGCGATCCTTCAACGGAATTCTAGATTTGGAGAGATCCACGCTGTCGTAGGGCTTCACCGGAGGTGCGGGAGCAATAGGAGCGGGATCTGAAGTTGACGAAGGCTGGGGAACAGCCTCGGATCTGGAATCGAGTGAGAGACACGACTGGTGTCTCTTGTCGGGTAGAGGTGCTGTTTTGGCCTTCAGCACCCAAACCTTCCTAGATCTTGGTGGTTTCTTGACCACCTCCTTCTGCTGTAATTTTTGTGCTTCTTGTGTGAGAATCCGTGCATGCGCAAGTAGTTCATGATGTTTCTGGATATGCTCCTCAAGAGTAGAATGGGTTCGTTTGACAAGAACTCATTTGTTAGTTGACGGTTGGGAGGAGGACCCTGATGCTTGTTGTGACGACGGCTTAGTCACTTGGCGCTTTCTGAACTCTAGATCCGCTTGGTAGCAGAGTTCGTTCACTTGCTCTAAAGCCTTAGCCCATTGGCGGGCGAGACGTTGGCTAAGCCTCTGATGAGCCCTCTTTGAAAAGGTGTCCGGATCTGCAGCTTTGGCTTCATCGGACGCCGACGGATCGTTGCGAAGTGCAACTGCGGCAGCGGTAGCGGGAAGATCGCCTTCTTAGGTTTTCAGATCTGAAGACCAGTGGATCTTCCGGGAGGAGGAGGCCTTCCTGCACTTGTGAAGAGAGGCGGATCTAGAGGAGGAGGAGGAGACGTACTCCTCGAACTTCTGCTGGTCGAATTCAAATTCGACCTCTTCATTCACCAGGATCTTGATCGCTAGTTGTATCACGACAACTTCGGCAGCGAAGTTGTTGGCTACCACTGTGGTCGCCAGCTTGTTTGGGGAGAAAATCGATTTGTTCATTGCTGTGTTCATTACAACTTCAAACGTTACAATGAAAATAAAAGTTAGTCTTTTTATAAGACCTTTACATAATAAAAACAAAAAAAGTACAACTCTCATTAAACAGCGCAACATGTGTTTATCGCCTGCTGTTTGCGTGGGATCTTGGCCTGTGACGGGGATGTTAGTATCTGTGGACCACCAAACGATCAGATCAGATCTGGAGCTTCGTTGATTCACGAGGGAATCAGGAAGCTGAAGCAATTATCTAGCAATAGCGAGATAATCACTCTTTTCGAGATCACCGTAACGGGGCAATCTCAAGGCAAAGGATTGGAAAGTGTAGATCTGACTAGCTCGCTTCTTTATGCCGATGAACTCGATCCGATCTCCTTCTCCCTTCTGAAATTCATGCTCATTCAGTCTTCAATTCAGCAGGGCTTCATCAACGCTCGAGAATTCCAGATCTGAAAAATGAAGGCCCTGGGGCTGTATTTATAGGCTTTTGGGACCTCTGTTTTCGGATAAGAACGATCGATTCATTCTTATCTTCAGTTGTAACTATTTTATCATGTTCTTGGATAGATTCAGATCAGTTGTAATAAATCCAGGTGGTTAACATCAAAAAATAGCTTAAAACTGCCAAAAATCGGTTTTTGGGGCTGCGGACACCTGTGGGTGTCTCGGCTTGGCCGAGACACTCGTGGGTGTCTCGGTCTGGCCGAGACACCAATGGGTATCTCGGGTATTTTGGCTTTATCTCTTCATACGATCTCGGAATGAGTTGATCCAAGATACGTTAGAAAGCTAACAAGGAGCTCTACAACTTTCATCTTTTAATCTTCTTCATATTCAATGAGAATCATAGTCAAAATAGCTCTATAAATTCTGAGACACCTATGGGTGTCTCAGCCAAGCCTTGGCCGAGATACCAGTGGGTGTCTCGGATATTTTGGCTCTATCTCTCTCATACTATATCGGAATGAGTTGATCCAAGATACATTAGAAAACTAACAAGGAGCTCTACAATTTTTATCTTTTGAGCTTCTTTATATTTAAAGCGAATCATAGTCAAAATAGCTCTACAAAGTCCGAGACACCTATGGGTGTCTCGGCCAAGCCTTGGCCGAGACACTAGTGGATGTCTCGGGTATTTTGGTTCTAACTTCCTCATATTACCTCCAACTAATATGATTTAAGATGCATTGGAAATCTAATGAAGATATCTACAACTTTTATATTTTGAGCTTCTTTATATTCGAATCGAATCATGACCAAAATCTCTATTCCTCTCCGAGACACCAACACTGTCTCGGAATTCTGAGGTAGTTTGTACTATCTTTGATATTTTGGTTTTATCTCTCTCATACGATCTCAGAATGAGTTGATCCAAGATGCGTTAGAAATATAACAAGGATATCTATAACTTTTTTTTTTATTTTCTTCATATTCAAAGGGAATCATAGTCAAAACAGCTCTACAAGGTCCAAGACACCTCTTGGTGTCTCAGCCAAGCCTTGGCCGAGACACCAATGGGTGTCTTGGGTATTTTGGCTCTATCTCTCTCATACGATCTCGGAATGAGTTGATCAAAGATGTATTAGAAAACTAACAAGTATCTCTACAACTTTAACTTTTTAACTTTTTTAGATTTAAAGCGAATCATAGTCAAAATAGCTCTACAATGTCCGAGACACCTATGAGTGTCTCGGCCAAGCCTTTGCCGAGACACCATTAGTTGTCTCGAATATTTTGGTTCTAACTTCCTTATATAACTTCCAAATAATATGATTTAAGATGCATTGGAAATCTAATGAAGATATCTACAACTTTTATATTTTGAGCGTTTTTATATTTGAATCGAATCATGACCAAAATCTCCATTCCTCTCCGAGACACCAACACTGTCTCGGAATTCTGAGGTAGTTTGTACTATCTTTGATATTTTGGCTTTATCTCTCTCATACTATCTTAGAATGATTTGATCTAAGATGTATTAGAAATCTAACAAGGATATCTACAACTTTTATCTTTTGGTCTTCTTCCGATTCAAAGCGAATCATAGTCAAAACAGCTCTACAAGGTCCGAGACACTTATGGGTGTCTCGGCCGAAGCCTAGAGCACTGTTCCGCGTGTTCTATCCGTTTTCACCGTATCTTCATCATCCGAACTTGGAATTACGTGATTCAAATTATGTCGGAAAGCCGATGAGGAGATCTACGAGCTTCCATGATTGAACTATATGTGGAGTAAACAGGGCACGAGGGGTGCTTTGTTTTTCGTAAGCAACAAGTAGCTCCCAATCCATTCGTGTTTCCGTTATTCCGAAGTTCTGTTGCTTTGCATGGTTCATTGACTCACTTCATGCGCTTGTCATCGTCAAATGAGCTTATATGGCTCAGATAACAATGTTCATCATCTTTTTTTTTGTCTCGAGCTACGTACGGGAACCTATAGGCATTTTTAGACGCCTACAACATGTTAGTTACTTCCATTTTCAGATCCACCATAGATAAACTGAAGATATAGCTTTCTAGCGAGTTTGAAATGAAGGATTTGGGTGAAGCAAAACGCATTTTAGGAATGGAGATTGACAGAGACAAAGATAAGGACATAATTTGTTTAACACAGGTGGCTTATTTGAAGAAGGTGTTACAGCGATTCAATGTTAGTATAGAGATGAAGTCAGTCAGTGTACCTTTGGGAGCCCATTTGAAGCTTTCAGCTGATCTTTCATCGAAGTCAGTTGAAGATAACGCGTTGATGTCGAAGACTCCTTATGCAAGCGCATTGGGAAGTTTAACGTATGCAATGGTATGTATAAGGCAGGATCTATCACATGCAGTTAGCATGGTTTCACGATACATGCATGACTCAGGTCCGGGTCATTAGGATGCTATGAGGTGGATATTGAGGTACATTCCAGGTACTCTTAATGTTGGTTTGATGTTTGAGCAGGACACTGGTGGTGGCGGTTATGCATTAGATACGTAGATTCCGACTATGCTGGAGATTTGGATAAGCGCCGGTCGACGATGGGGGTATGTGCTCACTTTAACCCGTGTGCCGGTGTGTTAGAGATGCACCTTACAGCCTGCAGTTGATTTGTCGATGATAGAGGCAGAGTATATGGTGATTACAGAGGCTGTTAAGGAGGCAATTTGGCTTCGAGGACTTTTGAAAAACCTTGGTGTTTCGCAGCGGTCTATCACCATTCATTGTGATAACATGAGTGCTACCTATTTGGCGAAGAATCAAGTTTTTCATGCGAGGACAAAGCACATTGACGTTTGCTATCACTTCATCCATGATGTTCTTGAAGATGGTGATGTGGAGCTTGTGAAGGTCCACACCAAAGACAATCCAGCAGATATGCTCACGAATGTGGTCCCTAGCAGCAAGTTTGATCATTGTAGAGACTAGTTGCACATTTGTGCTTATTGAGGCCTGTTGAGACCATTTGGATGAACTGCAAGCGGCTTGATCCCTTGGGAGAGGGGGTACGTAGAAAACCACATTGGTACAGTCGGATTTGGAGAGACGACATATTGGTACTCTTATTGGTATCGGCTCAGTTTTGGGAATACTTCGTCGAGGTAGAGAATTATTGAAAAAGACACAGAACAAGAAAAAATTCTAGTCGGTCGACTGATAGAAATAATCAGTCAACCGATACATGCACACTGTAGGAACGAAAAAATGTCACACTGGACAGTCGACCGATGAAGGCATTCGGTCGACCGATGAATACCTACTAGTCGATTGATGCATCCCTATCAGTTGACAGACAGCGAGCTGAACGGATATATCAGTTTCCCAGTTTGTTTTGGTTTAGGGTTTTATATATTAAAGGCATGTTTTGTTAGGGTTTTTTATTTAGAGAGAAGAGGTTATTATTGTTTGCGTCGGGAACAAGTTTTTTTGTAGAATTCATTATAACTATTTATCGATTATAATAAATACAAAAAAGTGAGCTTCGTACTTTGTAAAACTACTCTTTACAAAAAAATCAAATTACAAGCTCCTTAGAAACAAACGCATGATCGTTGTTTGGATCGCTGCTTGCGCGGGATCTTTGCCTGTGCCGGAGGTGCGTTAGCCCGTGGACCACCGAATCACGGATTCTGATTGAATCGTGAAGGCTTTGGGTATTCTTCCTTCGTTTAGAAGCAAGAATAGAGTCAGTGAATATCTTATCGAAGTAAGATGAACACTCTTCTCAAGATCAAGTCAAAGCTTAGATCTTAAGAAACCTCCTAATTGTTGGAAGGAGATGAGCTCTTGAAATTCGCCCAAGCCTCTCTGCTCCCTGTGCTCTATGCTCTTGAATCTGCTCCAAAAATGCCCAGCCTTGGCTCCCTGTAAATAACGGCCCTAAGGGGGTATTTATAGCCTCCGGGAGAAGTTTAACTGAAAATACAGCGTTGTGAAGAAATCGTGCCTGCGAGACAGTGTTGTCTGTCTCGGCGGCCGAGACAGTGTTTACTGTCTCGGCTTCCGAAACAACCATGACTGTCTCAGAAATCATTAACTGTCTGTCAGTTTTTTCTGTAACTACCTTCCCACATTCTAAACTCCGTTATTTTGACAGTTATCCACGTGATTCTCGCCCACGATGTTCCCCATGTTCTTTGATAGTTAATGAACACGTGTCAGACAGTTATTTTAGCGACTTTTGATCATTTCAGAACTATCTCGCGTGCGAGACAGTCGACACGGTCTCGCATGTGCGAGACAGTCATCACTGTCTCGCGTGTGAGACAGTCTACACTGTCTTGATCATTTCGAGACAGTGTAAGGTTATTTTCTGTGTTCTTTGGATGATCTTCTTGTTGTTTTGAGCTGTGTTTGGATATCTATCAGTATTTTTTAACGTCTACAGATTCCCCCTCTAAAGTATTCCAGACTCATTACTTTATAGAGGAGTCTGGGACACTTTGGATTAGACAGGTCTAACTTACAATCCTTTCAATACTTGGTTGAATAGATCGTGTAAAAGGACCCATAAATGGCTTCAACTCTTGACCTCTTTATCTCTCAATCTATTCAATGCTTTGTAGAATAGCTAAGATTCTTCCGATACTACGTTTGTCGCTTGACCGTTGTCGAGATCTTGAATTGAAGCTGGTGTTTTGATTTGTGAATTAGCTCGTATTGCTGAACTAATGCAGTTTATACTCATATACTCATTAGAGTTTTCAGGAAATAGTTTAACCTTGTATACCCGTTGGGAGGTAGTTGGGTTATCCTTAAGAATATTCTGAGTGATATTCTCCAGAAACTTCCCGTCAAGGGTAGGAAACAGTTTAGACTCGTATACCTATTGGAGTATCTTGGTCTCTTTTTTGTTAGTAAAGATGAACCCGATGATGGAGAGGAAGAATTTTATATTCTATCTCCTGATCTTTTTTTTTGTTGGTGGAGATGAACCCGATGATGGAGAGGAAGAATTTTATATTCTATCTTCTGGTCTCTTTTTTTGTTGGTGGAGATGAACCCGATGTGGGAGAGGAAGAATTTTATATTCTATCTCCCGTCGCAAAACAAACTCAAAGTGGGATCTTCACGTCACGAATCTGAAAAGGCGAAACTAAGAGTGGGATCTCCACTCCGAGAATCAAGAGGATTTAGATAACCTTAACTGTTTAAAGGTTTGATTATCTAATCTAAAAGAAAATTTCTTGTTTATCGAGATGGAATTTCAAACTTGGTCCTAACTGTTTAAAGGTTTGACCAAATAGGGGTTGTGTGGAAACCCTTCATTTATCGAGAGGTGATTCCGATTTTGATCCTAACTGTTTAAAGGTTTGACCGAGCGGGGGTTTAAAATGATCCTAACTGTTTAAAAGTTTGATCGTTTAATTTATGGGCCTCTCATTCATGGAAAGAATCGAGAGGGGATTTTGGCTTTGGTCCTAACTGTTTAAAGGTTGGACCAAATCGGAGTTTGAGACAATCCTAACTGTTTAAAGGTTTGATTATTTAATTTGTGGGCCTCTCGTTCATAGAAAGAATCGAGAGGGGATTTTGGCTTTGGTCCTAACTGTTTAAAGGTTTGACCAAATGTGAGTTTGAGACAATCCTAACTGTTTAAAGGTTTGATCATTCAATTTGTGGACCTCTCGTTCATGGAAAGAATCGAGAGGAGATTTTAGCTTTGGCCCTATCTGTTTAAATGTTTAACCAAATATGAGTTTGAGACGATCCTAACTGTTTAAAGGTTTGATCGTTCAATTTGTGGACCTCTCGTTCATGGAAAGAATCAAGAGGGGATTTTGTCTTTGGCCCTAACTGTTTAAATGTTTGACAAAATGTGAGTTTAAGACGATCCTAATTGTTTAAAGGTTTGATCATTCAATTTGTGGACCTCTCATTCATGAAAAGAATCGAGAGGGGATTTTGGCTTTTGCCCTAACTGTTTAAAGGTTTGACCAAATATGAGTTTGAGACGATCCTAACTGTTTAAAGGTTTGATCGTTCAATTTGTGGACCTCTCGTTCATGGAAAGAATCGAGAGGGGATTTTGGCTTTGGCCCTAACTGTTTAAAGGTTTGACCAAATGTGAGGTGGGAGTAGGGTACAAATAACAGTGAGAATGTTGACTTGTACAAATCACTCGGTGGTGATTTTCGGTGTCAAGTGGCTAGGATTTGACTCGAAGGGGTTTGATAATCGCTATGAATCAGCAGATTGAAATTTTGGATGTCGTGTTAGGACTTCAACAGTAGGAGTGTTAAAGGCTTAGGCACAGTGGGGGTTTGAATGGATTCAACCGTGAAGAATTTTGGTGGATCCACCGTCAATTAATTTGATCAGTGAGGGATTTTGTGGTGGATGATCGTGAATCATTAAGCACTTTGCAATTACTCCGTGGGAGTTTCGTGAGGGGAGATTGACCCGATGAAGTCATTGAATCTCATCTCAACGAAAGAGTGTTTCGAAAGTCACTGTAGGAGGGTTTTAATCATCTTGGAAATGATTAAATAGCCACAGTGAGAGGTTCTTAATCATGATTAAGAATAAATTATTCTGATGATTGGTTTTTACCTTGAATAATCAATCGGTTTTGAGTTATCCTTAAAAATACTATGTGTAGTATTCTCCAGGAACTTCCCATTGGAATGAATTAAGGTATTCTACCCCCAGCTCTTTGGCGAATCTGAATCCAATTATATTTGGCCACATTATTGGGTTATCCTTAAGAATATTAAGAGTAATATTCTCTAGGAACTTCCCGTTGTTGAAAATAAGGGAAGTAGTTTAACATCATATACCCGTCGGAGGAAAGGGAGAAGCAGTTTATACTCTTATACTCTTCGGAGTTACATGAAGAAGCAGTTTATACTCGTATACTCTTCGGAGTTACATAGAGAAGCAGTTTATACTCGTGTACTCATCAGAGTTACATGAAGAAGCAGTTTATACTCGTGTACTCATCGGAGTCAGGGGAAACAGTTTATACTCGTGTACTCATCGGAGTCACATAGAGAAGTAGTTTATACTCGTGTACTCATCGGAATCATATAGAGAAGCAGTTTATACTCGTGTACTCATCAGAGTCACATAGAGAAGCAGTTTATATTCGTGTACTCATCGGAGTTAGGGAAAACAGTTTATACTCATGTACCTAATGGAGTATATGGAGAAGCAGTTTATACTCGTGCATCCAATGGAGTAAGGGGTCGTCTTTATTTGGCTTGTTTCGCTGTTATGACGCCGGAGTCAATTAAGGCTTGGATTTTGTTTTTGAGTACAAAGCAAACCTTGGTAGGATGAAGAACCCTTCTGTGGTATGCACAATAGTTTGGATCCGTAGTCCTTTTAGCTCCCTCCTGATCTTTAATAGGTGGCAGCTCGATTTTGTTATTGGCGAGGAGGTATTTCAAGATGGCTGGAGCTTCATCATCTTCGAAAGAATACTCCTTTTGGAACTTTGGATCGAGAGTCGCGTTCATAGCGATTGCAGATATTGTCGGTTGGCTTCTCTCAGCTTTCTTTCTTTTAAGAAAGTGTTCAGCTTGTTCGCCACGTAGTTTTAACTCTTTCCAAGTGGTGGATGGTACGACCCCCAGGGCTTCCAGGACATCGATGGAGAGATTATTATGGCATGTTTGCAGGATGAACTCCTCTGTAACAGGATCTCTGCAATTCATTATCTTGTTACGAAAGCGCTTGACAAAATTATCGACTGACTCTCTGTCTTTTTGCTTCTCATCTAGAAGGGTTCCGATTGACACTTCGGTGTTATCATCGAAGAAATTGCTGAGGAACAAACTTTCCATGTCATCCCAGCAATTGATGCTCCCTGGCTTGAGACGTCGGTACCAATCGAAGGCGGGCCCACGAAGGATGCCAACAAATGACCGGACCATTAAACCCTCGTTTCCAGATATCATGCCCAAATAAGACTTGAAATAAATCAAGTGCTGAGTAGGCAAGCTCTTCCCGTCAAACGGTGTGAAGTTAATCAGATTGAACTTTGTCGGGTAGGGAATTGAATCCCATTCTCTTAGATAGGGACACGGGATACCGTCTTCTTTACTTCCTGAGCGGACATCAAAGCATTGACTTTGTTTTCAAGGCCTTGTATTTTCTTGTCCTCATCTTCATCTCTTTTTGAGTGATGATGAGGAGAAATAATTGGGCCACCCCAGTGTTATTAAGAGGTGCAATTGAACTATCTCCAATATTATTGTTGGGAAGATCCGTTGAACCACCCCCAACGTTATTATTATTGGGAGGTGTATCAGTCATAATGACTTCATCCACTTCTGGATCACTATTATCTACAACATTCTGAGTGTGGCGGCTGGATTCAGCTCGCTGACTGGATTCAGGAGGTTGAGGCCGTTGAGCTAGCAATTCTCTCATTTGTTGGATAGCCAACTCCATCTCTGTCTTCATCTCAGCTCTAATTTCTTCACGTTGCTTGGCTAGACCTTCTTGAAGCATTTGAACAAACTGATCAGAAGTGATTGTGAACACTTCTTTGGTTTGCCCCGTGTTAGACATTGTATTATCAGAAGCGATCGCAAAATAAGTGTCCGAGAGTTCATCCTCCGAAGACATTCCTTCATGCATTCTCTTGTAGTCCCTATGTCTGATGGCTCCTAACTGGAGTCGAGACATCCGTTGAGCAATTCTTGAATTGACTTTTCCTCCCGGGGAAAAGTCAGGATTTGATTCACTTGAATGTCATTTAGATTTTTCTTTATCAGCCATGTTGATGGTGACTTCAGGGAATTCATCCTCTTGAACAGCAAGCTTCTTGCGGAAATGTCTCGGCTTGGGCTTTGACATTTCGGTGAAAAGCCTCTGGAACACTGAGACTCTTTGTGGGATGGCTTCTCGTTTGGCGTAGTCATATTCCGACAATGCTGCTCTAATGAGTCGCGCACAGGAACAATGAGAGCTTATTTCTTGAATAATTCTCTTTTGAAATTTATTGTTAGGTCTCATGTTATGAGCCTACATCTTCTAATCTTGTTTTGATAATTACAAACAATTCCTAATATTGTTTGTCTAGTGTTTATGTTTTTTTATTAGGTATTCTAGACAAACAATGTGTTGGAGGATGGATGGATTGCGCCATAACGATCATATCAAATGGAGGTTGGCGGAGTAGTGGATGAAGCATTGCATTTAAGTTAAAGACCCAAGATCTCGCTTCATCCGCATATGTACCAAGATAGAGCTTCGTTGAAGATCACAAGCTTGGGTAACCTTAGTTTAGGTTTATATTATGTGTGTTGGTACTTTAAGCTCAATATCATACACACACACATTTTATTGGTTTCCTTGTATATATATGTAGTCACATATATATACAACACAAGTTTTGGTTTTCATGTTTATAAATATGAAAGTACATGTTTCATATTTATTATTGTGATTTGGTTTATCTACTTAGATATAAAACAAATATATTTTCATATACATACTCATATTGTTTCATTTTCTATTGTATTTGTGAAAACATTGTTTTCTGAGTTTATGGACTTAATAACAATCACATACATATTTTATTAAGTCTACAAAATCACTTTATAAAGTTTCAAAAGTTTGTTTAAGTCAAATGTCAAAAACATGTATGTTTTGTTTTCATGTTTTTGGACATATTTGAAAAATGATGAATTTTCACTATTGGGGAATGCAATTCCAAAAATTCTTTTTGTAACATGTTCATTAACATGTTTATAATGATTTCCCAAAGTTTCATAATTTTTGGAATTTATTTGTTATTTTTAAAGGCACTTTTAAAATCAGGTTTTCTGTGTGCATGTTTATGAGTCGACTCATGTATAGTAATGAGTCGACTCACAAACTGCTGCGTAGTTCTCTTTTTCTTTCTACTGAGTCGACTCATAAGTTCATGAGTCGACCCGACAGGTTGAGTCGACTCATGCCTGGCACAAGTCGACTCAAGAACTGCGCTGGAATATGTGTTTTGTTTCTGCTGAGTCGACCCATGACCTCATGAGTCGACCCATGCATGATGAGTCGACTCATGAAATTTATGAGTCGACCCATAAGCTGTTTTTTGGCCTGTAACGGTAACTTATGAGTCGACTCATGAACAGTGATGAGTCGACCCATAACACTGTAACGGCTAGTTTTTGGCTGAGCTGTTTTTTGGGTTTTTGGTCTTTTTGCCTTGTTTTCTCTTGGCTTTGGGGTTTCTATAAATACCCCCACATATCCTCAGTCCTAACTAATCAAGAGAATGTTTTAACAAAGTTTTAACAAGGGTTTAAAGTTTGATTAAGTTTGTTTAAAGTGTGTTTATAAGCTTTTAAGCAATTGAGTGTTTTCGGTTTTGGAAATCAATTCCACAAGAGCTTGAGGAGATCATCCTTTGGTGTTTGAGCATTCACTCTTCTCCCTCCATCTCTTGTTATCATATAGAGAAGTTTTTCTAAACTCAATCTAGCTATTTTATATGTTTGATCTTAATTTCCATATGCTAGTTTTATATTGAGTTTAGTTGATTTTAATTATCTCTTTGTACACACACAACCATTGAGCTTTTAGTATTTTCATACATAGTATAATTTGGGTTGTGGGATTGTGTGACATTGAGAGTGAGCCTACATTGTGTTCTCATCCATTGTAGAGAACAATTTATTTGTTGAGCTTTCATTGTGAGATCACTTGTATTACACTAGTACACCAATAGGAGTGTGTGGTGAGAGACGGGGTTGTCCCAAGAGTAGTGGCGTCGGTAGCCTAGAGAGAGGTGGTAATTCCGAGCACTTGAGGGAAACACGGGCTAGAGACCAACACTTGAGGTTGTAGTTAGTGTAGTTACATTGTGAGATTGTAGACGTTGATCGGTGAGCGTTGAAACCGATATTGTGTGGTGTAAGCGTTTTCGGGTGATCGTTGAAAACCCGGTGTGATAGTGGATTTCTCCCCGGGAGTGGGGAGCGGAGACGTAGGACGGAAGGTCCGAACTCCGTGATCATTTGTTTGTGTTTGAGTTGCATTGGCGTTCATTTATACTTGTGTTTATTGCTTATATCGCCTATTGCATCTAGTTTATTTCATCCATTATATTGTTCACCCTTGTGTTATTTATATATCCTTGCACATATATTATTCATATCTCTTGTGCTAGGATATATTTATTAATTAGTTTTTAATTTGGCATAAATCGGATTAGATTAGCATAAACCCTATTCACCCCCCTCTAGGGTTCCTTCCTAGCGGTATTAGGGTACTTTCAATTCACACCCCCAGCTTGATAGTACGATTCGATTGTATGATTGCTAGAAAATCCTATCGTCTGTTGGTATGACCTCCCAGGTATAACGATGTCTTTTGGCGAACACGTCTTCTTATGAGGGTGTAAAGCCTTGTTGGCATTCTCAGGACAACTTATTGTTGCCTTTGAGTGATCCAAGGTTATGTCAGGAGTCACACGTTTAGAACCATCCCCTTGCGGGTACGGAGTCTTAACGAGCTCCGAATGCTGATTTTGCATAACTCCAGACTTTGGAATCCAAACTTTGCAGAGTTTTGGTGGTTCTTTGGCCACCGTTTCCTTCCTCCTTTCTCGTCTTTGTTGTAAGAGAGCACGTGCATGAGCAGCGTTTGCACGACGCTTTTGTATACGTTCTTCGAGGGTCGAACGAACCCTTTTGACGAGAGTTCATTCTTCCATCGTTAGTTTAGCAGAGATATGAGTAATTGCTTGTTGAGACAACTGAACCACTCGATGCCTCCTCGACTCTAGGTCCGCGTGATAACGAACCCCGTCGGTTTGTTCCAAGGCCTTAGCCATTTGGTGAACGTGGCGCTGACGTTGTCTCTGACGAGCCCTTTTTGTCGGTGCTAGTAGGCTTTGATTCCATGACTCCTTAATTGGAGAAGAGTTATTGTGAGCAGAGGTGTTGCGAGTAAAATCCTCAGCAACAATCGGACGAGAGTCTTCATCCATAGCATTTGACAACTTCAACGAAGATGAAATCTTCCTGCATTTGCGAGGCGACGAAGACTTTACAGATGAGGATGACAAATACTCCTCAAACTTCGCTTGGTCGAACTCGTACTCGATCGTTGATTCAACTGGGATCTTGATGATTGGCTACGACACGA
Source organism: Asparagus kiusianus (assembly GCA_022839385.1). Taxonomy (NCBI): domain Eukaryota; kingdom Viridiplantae; phylum Streptophyta; class Magnoliopsida; order Asparagales; family Asparagaceae; genus Asparagus; species Asparagus kiusianus. The sequence continues at coordinate 121,857 of BQKN01067420.1, forward strand.
CGGTCTCGGCAACGAGATCGTTGGCTCCCACTGTGGTCGCCAGTTTGTTTACGTCAGGAACAAGTTTTGTTGTAGAATTCATTATAATTGTTTATCGATTACAATGAATACAAAAGAGTGAGCTTCGTACTTTGTAAAACTACTCTTTACAATAAAAATCAAATTACAAGCTCCTTAGAAACAAACGCAGGATCGTTGTTTGGATCGCTGCTTGCGCGGGATCTTTGCCTGTGCCGGGGGTGCGTTAGTCCGTGGACCACCGAATCACGGATTCTGATTGAATCGTGAAGCCTTTGAGGATTCTTCCTTCGTTTAGAAGCAAGAATAGAGTCAGTGAATATCTTATCGAAGTAAGATGAACACTCTTCTCAAGATCAAGTCAAAGCTTAGATCTTAAGGAACCTCCTAATTATTGGAAGGAGATGAGCTCTTGAAATTCGCCCAAGCCTCTCTGCTCCCTGTGCTCTATGCTCTTGAATCTGCTCCAAAAATGCCCAGCATTGGCTCCCTGTAAATAACGGCCCTAAGGGGGTATTTATAGCCTCCGGGAGAAGTTCAACTGAAAATATAGCGTTGTGAAGAAATCGTGCCTGCGAGACAGTGTTGTCTGTCTCAGCGGCCGAGACAGTGTTTGCTGTCCCGGCTTCCGAGACAGCCATGACTGTCTTGGAAATCATTAACTGTCTGTCAGTTTCTTCTGTTACTGCCTTCTCACGTTCTAAACTCCGTTATTTTGACAGTTATCCACGTGATTCTCGCCCATGATGATCCCCACGTTCTTTGACAATTAATGAACACGTGTCAGGCAGTTATTTCAGCGACATTTGATCATTTCAGAACTGTCTCGCACGGCGAGACAGTCTATACTGTCTCGCATGTGCGAGACAGTCATCACTGTCTCGCACAGCGAGACAGTCAACACTGTCTCGCGTGTGAGACAATCTACACTGTCTTGATCATTTCGAGACAGTGTAAGGTTATTTTCTGTGTTCTTTGGATGATCTTCTCGTTGTCTTGAGCTGTGTTTGGATATCTATCAACATTTTTTGACGTCTACAACTATCAGAGTTTTTTGAGCACTTTGAGAGGGAGATTCTTTGAGGGTGAGTGAGATTTTATTGATTAGGGTTATTGTGATTGTTTGAGAGTTGTAACTCATTGTATTTCTCCTCCATATAGTGAAATCTCCCCATCATCTCCCCGTGGACGTAGGTAATTTGTCGAACCACGTATATCTTTGTGTTTGTGATTGATTTTGGCTGCTCTATCGTGGATTGTGTTCATGGTGTTCTTCGTTCATTGCTTATCGACTCGTTGTGGTTTGAGTCCGCTTTCGCGGCGCTCAACAAGTCTTAGGCATGTAAATGACATGAAAGCGATCTCCTAGTAACATTGTATATATTTTGTCACGGAAAATGGCGACTCTTTCACGCTGCAGCTGAATAGAGTCTTTTGGTTCGAACGATTTTTGTATATCCTATGACAAATTTCATGAAAACCCTCCGCAACTTTGTGGCATTGCCCAAAAATCCCCTTCCTGACTTCGTTTTCTCATTTAACCTCAAAAATATCCAAAGAGTCTCAAATAAGAGGCAAATCTCTTGGCTTTCCCCCCATGAAAACCCTAAAAAAACCATGGAAATAGCAGAGAATGAACTGCATAAAAAACAAAAAAAAAGAACAAAATTGAGCAGATCCTCCACCAAGGTATACTTTTTGGAGCGATCTTGTGGGACAGTTTAAGAGTTCTCAATGATTGTGTGAGAAACTTTGGACTTTTGGGGTTAAATGGCAAAAACAAAGTTTTAGAAATCTTTGTGAAGAACGCCCCAAAGTTTTGAGGGGTTCTATAAAATTTACCTCCCTTCTTAAAGGCCCACCAGAAGATGGGCCTAATCTGCCTGTATGGAGGGGAAGCGTACCGGCGACGTTACGCGGCTCATCTCCACAAGTTAATCTTATCGGCTCATCTTAAAACTCTCCGTCTCCCGCCATGAAAAAACCCTAAATTTTTTTTCCCACCCAAAACTCTACCTCTCCTTGTATCCGATCTCGAATTCAGCAACATCCTCAGGTTTGTTCTTCTATGGAGCCCTACGCCCCTTACTTAATTTGTCCTCTTGATTTTTTCTCTTTTTAGAAATTGCATCGAAGTTGATAAATTTAGTTTTTCTTATTGATATTGCGTTGGGAGCTGCAAGAAAATTCGATATTTTTAAAGGAAACTGAGTTATAACAACTAGTTATGTATGATGTATTTCGGTAAAAAAATAAAAAATAAAAGTCCTCAATGTTTGAGAGGAATTGAGTTTACTGCAAATGGACATGTTTAATTTCACTACAATTGCGAAAAGAAATTTGTAAATAATGCATTATGGGGATATTATTGTTGGGAGATTGCAGGAGAAATGGTTGCTACTAAGATATGTCGAAAGGGCCCTGTCATTGCACCAATACTCCGAAGTTTATGGGGAGGGTTGAGGGTTATAATTTTACATTCTATAAACATGCACTCGCTGGTGGAGGATCCTTTTAGGGCAGAAACCTGAACTCACGCAATGGTATTAATTTTTAAAAAAAATCAATTTAGAAACTCGGGGCCAAGATTTGAATTTTCTAACAGGATAATATAATAGACCGTTAATTGGGATTACGAAAACCGGGCAATTTCCTATGGTTGAAACTAGGCCTTGATATTTTAAAACCCAATATGCATACAATATTAACAGCATTGTTCAAACGTGTACATGATACTAGTTCTTAAGTAAGAAGTTAGCACCAATCCTTACTATAATAAATAGAGGGGCAACCCTGCTCGTTAAACAAGCAAGTAAGAAAAGAAAGGGTGTCGAGGGCCAACTGGCGTTTGGTGTCTGCGAGTTCTGATGGAAGTAAGGTGTGTGCAGCTGCATGCCACTTCCATCAGTGTTCTTAATTAACTTGTTTCTCTTGTGAACAAGCTCTCTCATTCTACTCACTTGGATTTTCATGTACGAACCCTGATAGCTTGTAAATGAAGTCAAATCCTAGCTTGTGCACCGCAAGGGTCCTGTTTTCCCCTTCATGTTCTTCTAACTATTTCCCCCTAATTTATGTTTAGCTTCCTTGGGTACTTCAGTCCATTAAATGATGGCATCCAGTATGTCCACATGCCGTTATCGTTGGGATGGAAACCCAGTGTCACACCGGCAATTATTGCCTAGAAGCAGTATAAGACTATACCAGATTTCAGGACATAGTCTGTGGAGAGAAGCCCAGATCTACTGTTGTCTGTCAGGGCAACAAAGGTTGCAGCATATATGCGGCAGGAGAAATCTTGCCGTGCGTGCATCTAGAAGGTCCTTCATGAACATAATCAGTGCAGAGGTAGTTACCACATATTAATTCTCAAATTATAGGCCTTACATAGTGCCTAAGTGCCTTGGAGGTATTGACATGCTAAGAAAATTGTTTATTCATGGTGAGTCACAGGTGGAGGAAGTGGACCTTTCTCTAGGACCTCTATGGAACATGATGAAGCGATGGCGGCAAGCACATGTTATTGCCATGGTTGGGGTACTATCATATGCCTTATTATCTATTCCATCGGCTGGTGCAGTCGACGCACTTAAAACATGCACTTGTTTATTGAAGGAATGCAGGTGATCCATCCATAACTCCTTTGGCTGCGTGCTGTTTTTTTAAATCTGCAAGCTGAACATATGTAATGGTGATGCTGTAGCCAGATAGAGTGTCTGACACTTATATAGATACTCCTCTTATGTATTGCACATTTCTTAATGTAGAATGCTTGGACAGAGTAGTAGGCCATTTTGCCTTCTTTATACATTTTTTAAATGCTATATGTTTTATATGCATATTTACCTATGTAACCTATCTCTTCTGCAAAATAAAAAAAAATGTGCAATACGCTAAAATTTTAGTACATATTTAACTGTTGAGTGTAATTAGGTAAAATGTTTATGCTCTCTGGTGCATGGACATGTCTCTGTCTGTATCATGCGTAAGTGAACTCTTTAGCAAATTAATGAACCTTACTGATTGAAGGGGTATTGGCACCCCATGTCTTCTCCAACGAGCACCTACTGTGTTATTAGCAGTCATTATGTAGGTGAAAGCTTTATGGAACCTGTGGAAATTTTGAAAATTGCAAATGATTTCAACATTACAATTTCAATAATGACAGATGTATGCACGTATTTATGCACCCATGAATAACTTTCGGAAGAACTGTAAGCTGTTATCTATGATTACAAATGAATTCATATCAAAATATAATAGAAAATGAAGGATGGATTGAATTTAATAAAAAACAAGAATGTTTGAGTTTATTATATTTTAGAGCAAATGCATTTTTCTTATTACGGTTAAGAGATGGTTTGTCACGGTAATTATAGCAACTTTTAAGATTTAAATATTTTATTTTTTTATGATAGAGGGACTATTGCCTCGAGAATATCCAGTTTCGTTTTGCTCTGGATTCTCCTTTTGTGGGAGTGTATATTAGTGAAACACTGATTATATGCTACAATCTACATCAGAAGCTAATTCAATATATTTTTGTTCCAGGGTGGAACTTGCCAAGTGCATTGCCAACCCTTCTTGTGCAGCAAATGTTGCATGTCTACAAACATGTAATGACCGACCTGATGAAACTGAATGTCAGGTTGTAATTGGATTCTCTTTTAAACTACAGATATATTTTCCATGTTAGATACAGATCATTAAGTGACTTATTATTTTTAGGTTCTACCTTTTGTAGATTAAATGCGGGGACTTGTTTGAGAATAAAGTTGTAGATGAATTCAATGAGTGTGCAGTCTCACGCAAAAAATGTGTGCCCAAAAAGTCTGATGTTGGTGAGTTTCCTGTACCAGACCCATCGAACCTCGTCAAAAGCTTTAACATGTCAGATTTCAGTGGGAAGTGGTACATAACAAGTGGCCTTAATCCCACATTTGATACATTCGACTGTCAGCTGCATGAATTTCATGTGGAGTCAAACAAACTTGTTGGTAATTTGACATGGCGGATACGGACTCCTGATGGTGGTTTCTTCACCCGATCAGCTGTACAAAAATTTGTTCAAGATCCTAATCAACCAGGAATACTCTACAACCATGACAATGAGTACCTGCATTACCAAGATGACTGGTAAGTGACATGCTATCACTGTCCTAATTCATGCATTATTGTATCATTATCTGCGTTTTTGAAGTTTTGATTTTATAAAAAGGACTTTAAAAACTGACCCTTAAAACATATGAGCGGTGTTTCACATATTAGTTTATACATGATTTGGAGTGCCGTGTTTCACTGTGTGCTTCTCATTGCAGAAATAATATTTACACCATCTCTAAACAATTTTCTAGCACACATATCTAAAATAAATGGAAACAATTTAACTTCTATATCTAATTAGTAATTATCTCAAGAGGTTAGGTCTGATGTGCAATAGTCTTATGCTTTTAAACCAATCAAATTAAAAAAAAAATCAAATTGATTAATATAAGAAGCTTTCTATTTTTCATGTTATTAGCTTGATTCTGGTGATCCTCAAGCTTACCTCTTGAGATTATGTTATGCCTCCAAGGCAAATGCAATTTCCTAAAAGCTATTTTATCATCTTTACCCTTATGGGCTATTTTGTAATTGTGAAAATCATTTGTTTCTTCTGAAAGAAGTTTAGAGAAAGTCCTAATTGCACATACGATACACTTAAATTACCGCCGTCTCCATGAGCAACATACTGATACCCGAGCTCATTTAAGGACGTTAGAGCTAGGGAAGGGACAAGATATCACATTGCTCTATACGAAGACCTGGACAATTTATTTAGCAATGCCACCCATATCTTAACAATTTAATTTTCATTAAACAGTATCTTATATTGAGCAATTACTTTTAACACAATCTTTCAAAATGATCAGAAATATCTACTTGAAACCATAGTATCGGGTATCTATAGGTATATCATATCATCCAGCATTGAGAACAAACCTGAAGACTACATCTTTGTATACTATCGAGGTCGAAATGATGCATGGGATGGCTACGGAGGTGCAGTCATATACACTAGAAGCTCAACATTGCCGGAGACCATAATCCCCAAACTAGAGAAGGCAGCTCAAAGTGTAGGCCGAGACTTCACTAAATTCATCACAACAGATAACTCCTGTGGACCCGAGCCTCCTCTTGTTGAGAGGTTAGAGAAAACCGTGGAAGAAGGGGAAAAGACTATAATTAGAGAAGTCGAAGAGATTGAAGGAGAAGTTGAGAAGGTTGGAGAGGAGGAAGTGACTTTGCTTCAGAGGCTTGCAGATGGAATCATGGAGGTGAAGAGAGATGCAGAGAATTTTTTCAATGGTTTGGGGAAGGAAGAGATGGAGCTTTTGGATGAGCTCAAGATGGAGGCAACTGAGGTTGAGCAGCTTTTTGGGAGGGCAATTCCAATCAGAAAGCTGAGATAGGTAATTTAATTTTATGTTATGGTTTTGATTTTTGTTGAAAAAGGGGCATGAAAACAATTTTACTTGTTTTGATGGGTTCTGTAAATATATGGAAATTATGTTTGCGCTAGTTTGATATCTTTGTATCTGATGGTCTCTCTTGAATGGTATGTGCCAAACTATTTCTTGAATGGTCTCTCTTGAATTAAAAAAACGCAAAGTATACAGATAGAGTTTGTTTCCCCTTCCTCTAAAATTAGTAAATCATTGCAAGTGAATTCCTTTTGACTGACGCTTCCGCAAATGCATTACTTGTAACATCCTTGAGGTAAAAAAGAAATAGTAGCTGTTGTTTTTCCTTTATGTTCACCGCGGATAGGCCACCTTCACTGTTAGCACAAATGCGGATAGACCACCTGCAGCTCAATTTGTGCAGATAGATCCCCAAAGCGAACTTGTGGGCTTTTTAAAACAACTCATTCTGGGGGCTCTATCCACACTTGGGAAAATAACACGGTCAAATCAGCACAAATAGAACTATAAGGAAGCCTATTCATACTTGGGCCATAGTATTGGGAATTTATCCGCAATTAACCCTTTTCTTTATAATGGAAAGCAAGGAGATGATGAGTTTGTGTAAAAAAGCGTAGTACTTCATTTATGCAAGAAGATGCACACAAAAGCAATCCTTCCTTTGTTTCCATGATCAATCAGTTTATATGAACATGTGTCCACTGTACCACTTCTAGTCCCTTGGATTCCTTCTCCAAATACCTTCACCGGTGGATAAAAAGCTCGCGATAATACACAAAAGAATGTAGGATTATAGAACAGATTTGAGACTACATCATAAACCATAATGGATAGAAAACATATATTGTATCAAACAGGTTCAACCTATGAAAGCTAGAAAATTGTATAAACTGCAGACTTTGATGCTAAAATACCACAAGAACTGGTTGATTCACTCAGCTGGATTCAAACAGGTTCAACCTACAATCATTCAGGAAACTTTAAAAAAAAATCAAACTTCACAAAACATGGAAACAAATAAGAACACACAGGATGCTATTAATTGCGTTCACAGTGCAAATAAAAGAATTAGCTCCATGTTCCTTTTGTCTTTGACATCAAATGATAACAACACAACAAGAGTTATCAAGAGATAACAGGAAAGATGATGCTTTTCATGTATAAAGAGTTAAAACATGAACACCAGATGCACACAAGTGGAAAAATAATGCAGTTTAGAAGAACCAGCTTCATTTGAGTTTTTCCCTTTGCAGAAATATTTACAACCACAAGCCTTTCTCTATATTTCTTTGCGAGCAGTTCCTCAGTTCTTCAACCATCCAAAGCAACCACATTTCTGAGAAATAAAAATAATTTTAAAAAATAATAAATATCAGGTTGATGTATATCATGTATGAAGCCCGAAGTAATGGTGCACCATATATACATGATAACCCAAAAAGAGTGATATTAATGATCTGGAAAATAACTGATCAAATTTGGAACTAGATGTAATCAGCTAATATCCCACACATATTAATAAGATCCTTGGGAAATCTTACAAGCTTCAAATATGCTATAATACCCTTCAAATTGGTATCTATAATTTTCTTTGTTCCTTTTATAATATCGACTGGACAAACCGAGGGTATGAACATCTATAATATAAACTCCTCATTCACCATGCATAAAATAAATTTCAGGTAAATCTTTTAGCCAACAAATAAACTGATAAAACCTATATTTTATAAGAGCCACACAAGGATTTTGACAGAAGATACAGATTCAGTTCCTCTACGATCAATTGCTTCAAGCCGTCATACAAAAGCAAACCAAATCACTATAGTCAACTTGAAGTATGATATCTTTTTGTGTCAGGTTCATGTATGCAAGGCTGTTTTATGTTAACCGTGACACTTAAGTTAAACAAACAAGATACAAAAGTTTTCAAAAGATCTAATGTACGCTGTGTAGCTTTTAGGAGCTAATGGACAATCTGTCATCTATAATCCTATCACAAAGTCAGAATCAAAATTGTGTTAATATCCAGATCTCACTAACTCATCAGGTTTGTGGTTCTTCAAGATACATCATAGATAAATCCGAGGGTTCATTGCAGAAAGATGCCCTGTACTATCGTCCAATTGTTGATAGACCCCTTATGGTTCTTTTGTTGAAATTTTTTGACTCTTTTACCGTCTAAAGAGAATGTTTTTCTTTTAATTTAACATATAGACCCAAGGATAAAAGAATTAAAAACTTCACTTAGGAGTAGAACTACAGGGGGTCTATCCACAATTGGGCGATAATTCAGGGATCTACGGAGTTCAACCTAAATCCCAACAATTCCAGTTTCAAGAAAAGCTATAACAATGAAACAAACGAGAAAAAGATACTCACCGATGCCTCATAGTCGCTGTCTGACTTACTATTATTACGATGTGATGACTTCTTAGACCCAGTAGAAACTCCCGCTGAACCAACCTGCTTCTCCTCCCTCACTTTGCTAAAGATCTGCGTGTAACCGTCAGCTGACGACGGATTGCTCTCATCCCAATCACCAAACTTTGGCACTGCCGATACTTTCTCTGGCTATTACCTCACAGATTCAATTCCATGTTATTCTAAAGACCATCCATACGAAAATAGAGTACTAAGAGAAAAGAAAAATTGCACAAAACTACCATGAACTTTGGAGGCCTTACAAAAAACCACCATGCCTGAGCGCAGTGAAAGCAAGTCGTCACATGCTTCCCATGTGACATTTTTTTCACCAATTTTGCCCCTATGCACTTCTATTGCCCCCTTTCCCTCTTCTTCATAGATACAAATAAGGATAACTTATACTTTTTATCCAAGATGTTAATGCCGATACCGCGACAATTTCGAATAGTTCACGGTATTTTTCTTCAGAAAGTTCATGGTAGTTCTGTGAAAAGATAAATTGCAGATAGACCCCCTGCAATGTTGCTGTTTTGAACATCATATCCTCTAGTTTTGTTGTTGCATACAAACCCCTGGGTAAAATTTTATCGGTTCTTTTACACTCGGGGTCTATTTGTCAAAAAATAATTTCTCTTTCCTTGAGAGTAAAATTGTCAAAAAAAGTTACTCAGGGGGTCTATCTGTAACAGCAAAACTATAAAGGGGTGGTAAATTTAAAACAATGATTCTACAGCAGTTTTATCCGCAATTAACCCTTTTGTGAAATTGACTAAAAAAAGAACAAATAGTATACCATATCATCGCCTCGACCACCAGGCCTGGCTCTAGATCGTCCAGGAGTATTAGGAGCTAACCCATTCCCTTTTTCCCATGAAGGAGAATTCATCCCTACCCTACCTCCATATTTTGGTTGATAATTGGGATGGAGAGGAGATTGCTCAAGGCTTCGCTCAGATCCAGCACTCGTTCTGCTCGCCCTTCGATTCTGATCACTGAGCTTTCGGGCCACGCTATCAGGGTGCAAGGGAGACCCAGATGGTAGACGGTTATGTTGAGGGTTTGTTTGGTTAAATGATTCTGGGTTTTCTTGAGGGTCATTTGGATTAATTAGCTTTCCAGCGATTTTCCCCTTTCGAGCATTGTCAAAATATTGGGTGTAGGGAACGTTGTCGGAGTTTTCCCAGTTGCCAAATTTAGGTACATGGGATTTCTGTAATCAAAGAAACCAATAGTTAGTATCGCGGTAAGGAATACATGCATTCTATTCCATGAATTTTATTGCTTAAATATATTCTAGTCTCATCTCAAATATTTCTTAGAAAACATTGGATGCCACAGGATTATCCAAATCTTTGACCTCCACGCCTACAGAATATAATTGCTTAATTACTTACCAGACATATTCCTCTTAGAGTCTTAGTTCATCTTAATATCACTACAGTTTTTCTCCTAGTTCATTTGCATATAATTTTTCTCAAATAAAAAAAAAAAAAACTACCTTTTCATTATTTTAACAGTCCTTCTGATTTATTGCAATTAATGATTTAATCTAATTAAAAAAATTAACTGAAATAACTTCCATGGATCTAGTTCCTATTCTCAGTCTTATATTTGTAGAATTCTCCTGATTTTGGTTAACAAGTTTTGGCCAAACAACAACCATATTGATTGTTCCGAATGTAATGCATAGATACTGAAAATTGGTCCCGAGTTGGAACAATTTCTTCTAATAGATTCTCGAGTTCTTTGGTTTGGAGGTTTAAACAAAACTGTGGGGTTCTTTCTATCAGAACTTAGAAGTATCTTATGTAGATCAAATCATTTACAATTCCACCCAAGAAAAGCTTTTATATGAGGTTCCTCCAGAGAAATTACAGAGGAAGGGAAAGTAGAAGAAAAAACATGCAGAAGATTAATTTGAGGCTGGGGTCTCAACATTCTCATCCTCAGGAACAAGAATGAAGTCCACCCAAAACAGCAAAGAAATAATATCAAACCCAAAAAAACATCAACAAAATGTAATATCATCAATTTAAAAAAACAAATATCGATATTGAAACTACCACAAAAGGATTATATCAATTATCAATCAAACAAACAAACAACATCTCTAGTAATTGCCAGATTAAACATAAAAATGTTTGGGACAGAATATGCACAAGAGAGTAAAACTATCGAATTTCCTGACACAATCAAACAAGCAATCATATAGAAGATGCAAAATCATTTCTCAACCAAAAACATGCAAATTTCTCAATCTAAAACACGACAAATAATTAAAAAGGAGAGAAAATAAAACAACCAATCAAATAAACAGAGTTCAATGAACCAAAAAACAAGATGCTAAAAAAAAGAACAACACACAAAATCTCTCAATTCCGGTATCTTAAAGTAACAAATTACAGAATATAATTAAAAACTATAAATTTTCATTGCAAGCTGCATACAGCAATAACTCAAATAAGCTCCTTCTACTGAAAACTCTAATTAGAGCTAAAATTTCATCAAACTACAATAAAAAAAATAAACAATTAAACAAAGTAGATTAACGACCAAACTAACCATAATATCTCATACAACACCAAAAGGGTCTCCAAATTATCTCCAAAATCAAGCTTTTCAAGATCCAAACAGCATAATATTATTAAATATTTCAAAAGAATATTATTACTCAAAGCATCCCCACCTAATTCCAGTAATTAAAACAGAATTCCACGAAGAACAATACAGACAAAACAAGAACTAGAAGAACCCATGTGTAACAACCTACAAGATCACCATACAGCAGCTGAATCAGGAAAAACTAAAAGGCATAAAATTTCTGGGAAAAATCCCAACTTTGCAATTTAAACAGCAAATTATCAAAAACCCACATGTGAAACTAAGTTTAAAGGGGAAAAAAACTCACTGCCATCCAAATACCTCCCAGAGAAGAGAGAGATGTTCTCAAAAGGGACTCGAGCCCTCTCCCCTTTTTTAGAGAGAGAGAGAGAGAGTTTTAGGAGAGAGAAAGTTTGAAGTAAGTCTTTGTAGGCATTGAAGAACACCGCTGGCAATAGTTTTTTTTTTTTTTTAATTTTGGTTACTGAAGAAAACAATTTGGGTTTATTTTTTAGTTTTGACCTTTTGCTTTAATTTTCATTGTAGAAAACCAATATTAAATCTAATGATTGCGTTTTTTGTCATCTCCTCTCGCACTTAAATAGCTAAAATTTACCGTAATTTTAAGGCTATAGGTCCCGTTTGACAAAAGGTTAAGAAATAGGGGTTAAAGAGAATAATTAATGTACTTAGCTCATTAGATAATCTGAAATACTAAATTATTAACCCGTTAAATAAGTTTTATTTTAGTCATTGTGATCAGTTTTAATGTTTGGGAATAACAATAATTTTGACTATTTTCTTTATAATTAGAAGGGTTAACTCTTAATCCTTCTAAATAGGTGTATTAGTAAACCCCTCATTTTGAGGGGTTAACTCATTTTAATCCCTCTAAAGGGGTTAGCTTAACCCTTCTATATTTTTTATGTTTGGCAAATTATGAAGGGTTAACTCACTTTAACCATTGTATAGATTTTTTATATTTGGCTGGTTAAGAAAGGGTTAAGGACTTAACCATTTGCCAAACGGTACCTTATAGTTTCACCCACTTTGCACTTACATATCCTCACTTATTTTTCTCAACAATTCTATATCATAAGTTGTTTAAAATTAGCAAGTTAGTACTTTTTATTATGCAAATGTGGAAATTTTCCTCGGTGTTTGCATAATGGAACTAACGTGCCAAGTTTAAACAATTTTTAACCTTAATATCCAAAAAAATTATTTTTGTACAAAAAAACATACCCAAGTTTTTGATACCCAAAAATGAATTTGCCAGGGGCATCAAAGTCTTTTTTTTTTTTTTTTGAATTTTGAGATACTTCTAAGCAAAATAAACTGAGGATATATATATATATAAATTAAAAATGGCGTGACTTTGGGATACTTAACTTCAACTAACCTTTCAAAATAAAAAAGTCTAAGAAATTCAAAGTCAACTGAGACAAAAAGTTCCGTTGTCATTTATATCTGCATCACTGTCTGAGCTGGGTTGTAATACTTACACTTATCAGGAACGTAAGTGCAAAACCAAAGCATTTCCAAACGTACAAGGGTGGGTAGAAGTAGTTGGGACGAGTTGACGGCGGCTTTACACCGACAATCATTTCCTAGAAACTCACACGGACCCAATTTCTAGGCGCACCCACGTTCACTCGCACGCTGACAAGTGGGTCCCCGCGAAGGCTAAATGGCTCTCGCTCGTGGAAGTGCTCCGGGCGTGTTGGGAGGGGTGAGGGGGTTTAATCTTTCCTTCTAACTTCCCAAACAATAGAATTGATACAAGGATCGACGAAGACGAGATAACCGCGCGAAAGTTGAATCCTAAGTGCGCGGGTTTACTATTCCGCGAAGGGTATGCGTTGTAATTAAATCAAAAAAATAGAAAGAATATATTTCCATATAACTAATTTACAAAGGAAGGAAAGATATTATTAGAATTGGTGGGAGATTACTTCATCTTCCATAAAAACTTAATGCGTCGCTGGTCATTTATTTGGGGTCTCTGTGATTAATTTCCCTTCAAAAACAAATGTACAAGTGGTGATCAATATCCCTTCCTCCCCTTCCCTAAGTCATCTCCCAAACACACTGATATATAAGTGGTGATCAATATCCCTTCAAAATCAAATGTATATTATCCATACTAGTTGAGATGCACGTACAATGTACGTGGTTAAATATCATAATTATTTAAATTAATAAAAATAGAATAATAATAAAAAGAAAATAAAGTTTTTTTTAGGATTGATCATCAACTCCAAAATCTCTCTCTCAACTGAAATATCGTTATTGTTTCCTTTAACCCAGAATGTGGCAACGTGATCTACTATTTATGAGTTATAAACACATTAATCTAGTACAATATCTTTGTTTATTAGTATCTTAAAGTCTTCAAAAGATGGGTGATCATTCAATTCGTAAAAGAAACTTTTTATATGAATTTACTTACAATATGTCCATTAAACTTTTAGTTGTGTTTTGACTCATATTCACATTAACTTTTAGTTATGGTTTCACTCATATTTACATTATCTAATATTTTCATTCAATTTTACAGCTCATTCTCTGTATCATAGAAGTAAAACTGAAAGTATGAAGAATTATTTTCTTACGAAATTAGAGCAGGGAGATTATGATATATTTCGTCATGTGCTCTGACTATTTTTTTTCTTTGATGCAAGGTCCCTATCAAATCTTATCGTAAATGATGTGAATAAAAAATACTATTATAACTCACTTGCCTAGGAAAATTGTATTGTATATAGGACGTATAACTCATCTGGAATATCCACATCTGCTAAGTGGATTTTGCTGTTGTGAGAGCAAGATGTTATAGGCTCGTATTCGAACTTTTAGACTCTATAAAAGACACAAGAATTTGGAGTGCATAGCTAATATGTCGTAAAGAACATATTAATTCATGAAGAATTTTCCCTAATATCAATATTATTACAACGATATTACTATTTAGTATTAAATTAATTTTATTATATAAGATTATATGACCCTTTTAATAAAATATAAAGTATATATATGAAAACCTCAATGCTTATAGACAATAGTTGGGATCTACAAAATAGGCTAAGTTTACATTGTAGTTTGCTATTTATAGTATTATTGGCAATACCATTACATTTCATATTTATCTTATTATTTACGTTTTTCTGATGTAAGTTCTCTTTTGCTAATCACTCAATTGGCAATATTTAGTTTTTATAACATGAGAAGTTAGAATATTCTCTTCTGTTTAAAAAGTGTTGACATGATTTTTTAAAAAAATATATAAACATAGTAACAATAGTATATACTTCAATTTAACTCAAACATTGGCTTGAAGTCATTTAATGTGAGGTCCTTTCTATGCTAGAATGATGATGTAGTGATTACACAATCCAAAAGTCAAAGAAGAAATTTATACAAAGGAAAAATAATCTGAAATTTGACTTTAAATTGCAAATGACTTCATTCCAAAATTCCGCCAACCTCCTTAGAATATCATCGTTAAGACGCAATCCGATCAACCTCCAACGGAGGATCTTTGTGTAGGATACCTAACAATCAAATTTAAACTCTCGACAAACATTGTTAGGAATTGTTTGTTAATTATCAAAACTAGATTAGATAGTATGCTCATAAACATGAGACCTAACACAAAAAAAGAGAAATACCGAGCAAAGAAGAAGAAGAAGTCAAGCTCGAGTTCTGAAGACAAGAATGATAAAATTGTTAAAGGTTACAAATTTTTCCTTAAGTCAAACAATGGTCAAAAGTTCTTGCAAGATAGTCAGAATCACTATGAAAGCAAGATAAATTAATACAATTCGAGTGATTCAGATACTGAATTAAAATTTTTTGATGCAAGAAACCTGGCCACTCAAAGAAGAATTGCCCTCTTAAAATAGGACTATAAAGAAAAGGGCAAAATTCCACAAAACAACTTCTTTGGATGACTTAGAGAGTAGCTTAAAAGATAATGATAAAAGAGCACACATAGGTCTTGCGGGAAGAAAAACTTCATTTTCAAATTCAGATCAAGGTATTTTCAGTGGCTCTGATATTGAAAATTCAGGAAGAGAGGTATATCCTTCATATGATGACTTGTATTCTAAATATAAGGAGATGTTGGTTCACTTTGAGAAAATTGCTAAAAATATAAAGTAATCAAAAGGATGAATACAAGCTCAAGAGAGAAAATAGTTTTTTGTCAAATAAAGTTAAATTTTCTTCTTCAAATTTGAATTCAGAAGATACAACCTCTTGCATGTGCACACAATGTTATGAGTACAAAATCAAATTTCTTATTTATCTAAACATATTGAAAACAATCAATGTGAAAAAATTGTTGCTAAGATAAATAAGTTATATTGTAATTTTTCATCAGAATAAATTAAGTTTGAAACTCGATGCATTATAATAGTTTCCAAAAATGAACAACTAAAGTCTAAAACTAGTGATTTGGAAAATGCCATGAAGAGGCTCAAAATGTCATAACATGGTCCTTTCCAATCAAAAATTTGCAAAAATTAAAACCGGACTTGATTATTCATATTATGGAAAACATAAAAAGTTTTAACCTTCTTTTATGAAGGGTAATAATCTTAGTTGTTGATCTTTTTCCCAATGGAACTTATCATTCTATATGCTCTTTATGTGGGGAAACTGGACATGTTTCCATGAGCTGTTGTATGAGATATAGGGTTAAAATAGTTAAACAAATTTGGATATCAAAAAGCTTTATTGCTAACTAATATGGATCTATGTGAATACCTAGGTCACACTTGTCTGCCTTTTTATAAGTTTGCAGGTTGATCGAGGATTTGGCAACACACGGTGATTACTTGCAGGTTCAGATTATCAAAATCCAATCCTCGGTCTCCATGGATATGAGAAGATAAAGATTTTTTAATATATCTTATATTACCTTCTCAGAAGGATAAGTTTCATGTATATTCTAAAACCCTTACTTGTTAGCTATATATTCACATTATACATGAGATATACTCGCATGTACTAACTTTTATTTTCTTTCACTGCATATCAGTTTAGTTAATACCCATATGCATGATCACCTGACCTGTCACATGTACATAATTTTTTTTTGATTTTTCCTTTTTGGTTATTTTTTATATTGAAAATATAAAACTTTCTCTTACTTTCTCTTTGTTTTCTTATGTTCTTTATTTTTTATTTGTTTAAAAAATAAAAAATAAAAAACTTAAACATGCCTATGCATTTACATAAAGTATTCAGATATTATTTGTTGGTATATATGCATGAAATTATCATACTGGTTCACACATTTTTTTTCACATTATTTATATTGTGTGTGCACACCTAGTTATACATGTTTGATTGATAAACATGTTGGTTCATGATATGTTTCATATTATTTTTCATACGTTAGTATTATCGTTGAAAGGACCCTAGAGGGGGGGGTGAATAGGGCTTATGCTAATCTAATACGTTATTATGCCAATTTAAAACTTATTAACAATTTATACTAGCAAGTATGATATGCAAGAGATATATGCAAGGATAAGCAATATAAACAAGGGTAAAAAAACGAGATGCAAATGTGATAGATGCAATATAAACAAAGAGCAATAGACAATGGCGAAATTGAATGAACTAAATAATGAGCAAAGTGATATGCCAAAGCAAACTCAAACACAACAAAATGATCACGGAGTTCAGTCCTTCCGACCTACGTCTCTGCTCTCCACTCCCGAGGAGAATCCACTATCACAATGGTTTTCGACGTTCATCCAAAAACATTTACACCTCACAATCTCGGTTTTCTAGCTCACTAAAAACTTTCATAATCACTCACAATGCAATCACACAAACTACCACCTCAACCGTTGGTTCTTACGTATCACCTCTCTCAATTGTTCGACTTTACTACCTCTCTCTAGGCTTTACTATCAACACCACTCCTCTTGGTATCGACTACGTCCTCAGCACACACTCCTCTTGGTGTACTTGTGTATTATAAAGTGATCTCACAATGAATGTTTAATTACAAAGTTTTATTCTCTACAATGGATGAGAACTCAATTTAGCTCACACTCAAGAACCACTCACCACAACCTAAATTATACTTAATGTGAAATACTAAAAGCTCAAAGGTTGTGTGTGTTCAATGAGTAAAAATAAATATAAACTCAATATAAACTCTAGCTTAATAAAAATGATAATTAAACAAATATAAATATAAAGCTAGAATTGAGTTTAGAAAATCTTCTCTAGAAATCAAGAGAGAGAGAGAGAGAGAGAGATGAGGTTGAATCCCAAAAGCCAAAGAGATGATCTCCTCCTCTTGTGAAAACAACTTCACACAAAACACACTTGAAGCAAAACTTAAACAAACTTTTAAACACCCTTAAACTTGTTTTTAAAACTCTCTTAGTAGTCTCAGAAGTTAGAGGGTATGAGGTATATATAAGATCACAAGGGAAATCCAAAAACCAAGAAAACAAGGCAAAAAGACCAAAAAACCGAAAACAATGCAATCTGGAATATATAGTCGTTAGAGGCTGTCAGTCGATTGATATTGTTCATCAGTCGACAGATGAGCTGATCATTACAGACAGCTCACAGCTCATCGGTCGACTAAAGAGCTCATCAGTCGACTGATGACCTCATCAGTCGACTAATAGTTTATCAGTCGCAAAAACAAAGACTTTGGCAATTCCAGGAAAGTTCACTAGTCGACTGATGAAACCCATCAGTCAACTGATGAAACCCATCCATCGACTGATAATAGGTTATCAGCGTGATTTAAATAATAAAATTGAATTTCAAACCTCTTTTAAAAATAGCAAATAAATTTCAAAAAATGTAAACCTTTGGAAAAAGTTTATAAACATGAATATGAACATATTGGAAAAAGAATTTTTTAAATTGCACATCCCAATTGCAAAAACTCATTATTTTACAAAATAGTCCAAAAACATGAAAACATAACAACACATGTTTTTGACAAATAAACTTGCATATTCATTTTGAATGGATTAATGGACTTAGGAAAAGATATAAAATAGTATAAACAAGTCTTAAATCCGTAAACACATAATTTTGCAAATAAACATCATTTTATTGATTTGTTAAATCTTGATATTTATGAAATCATTGTAAGCATGTATAAACATGAAACAATTGTGTATATATATAACTATGTCCATTTGTTTCATATTTATATATAGCTAAACATATTATTTACCAAAACAAAAAATGATAAATATGAAACATGTATGTATGTATATAGGTAAGTATATTTGTTTCATATTTAAATTTGAAAGCTATAAAACCAAAACGTGTATGTATGTATATGATTGAGCTTAAAGTATTGAACACACATAATATAACACTTAAACTTTTTACCCAAGCTTGATATGATCTTCATTGAGCTCTTATTAGTAAACTTTACGGATGAAGCTTGATCTTGAATTAGACTTGAATGTGCAATGGCTTCACTCCACTATTCCGCCAACCTCCATTTGATATGATCGTTGAATCTCAATCTAACCAACCTCTGACTTTGATATTTGTGTATATTACCTAACAAAACAAATGCAAGCACTCGACACAGAACGTTAGGAATTGTTTATAATCATCAAAATAAGATTAGAGAGTAGGCTCATAACCATGAGGCTAACAATCTTCCCCATTTTTTATGATGACAAACAATCTACACAAAGAGTATATATAAAATATGCAATAAAGCAAAATACTCATGAATACTCACAAACCACATGTTTCTCCCCCTTTGTCAACATCAAAATGGGGAAAAAAACAATAATAGAGAGTGAAAGCTCCCCTGTCAATAAGCACGGTGAGTATACAAAAATAGGAAAAATCTTCCCCTATCAAAAAGCTATATAGAATATATGCAATAATGATCAAGGCAACATATATGTGAGCAAGCATAGATACAAAATATGCTAATTACAACTCACATAAAAGAAGACTAAGTGAACACACATATGTGTATCATTAATACAAAGTGTCACAAGGGTCTAAAACAAAAATATATATCAATAAGATATATATTAAAAACAAAAGATTTAAAAGTACGATGAAAATAAAAAAAATCAAGAATCAATTGATTTGTTAATAAATCCAAAAATCTATAAATTGTCAAACATATAAACAAAGAAAAATATATAGACTTATATGAAAATAGATCATAAAATCAAATGAAGAGAAATCATAAAACTCATAAAAGTCCAAATAAAAGCCTCATATGATACCAAAAGAAATTCAAAGTGTATATATTGTATCATTTTCGACAAAAGTAAGAGTGGCGCGCATAACAAGCTCTTGAAATAAGTTTCAATCTATATGAACACCCGGTAAACATATTATGAAATAAAAGATCAATAAATCCGGGGAGGATTGCTTAAACATAAACCTCTCTAAAACAAAACAATATATATTTACCCAAAAATAATGTTTTAGCAAATAAAAATCATCTTGGTAAAATTGTATCAATTCATAAAAACGAT
>BQKN01067420.1:151873-176109 GCA_022839385.1 Asparagus kiusianus
TTTTGCTGATCCATTTGATCTCTTATTTGGACTCTTCTTTGGATATCTCTTTCCCGTCCTATCAATGCCTATTTAAGAGGAGGTAGAGATAATAATAAACAATAAAGAGAATGAAGAAAATTAAGAGATCTATTCTGAGATTTTGAGGGAGAGAGTTTGATTTGAGAATTCAACTCCTAGAGCCTCGTTCAACTTCTTCTAGTCACGCTTGTCATTGAAAGATTATATCATTGAGGAAAAGTGCCCTTTCTGTTCAACTTCAACACCACTTCTTCACAGATCTTCATCATCATTAATTTGAAGGGAGGTTCGTTAAAAAGGGCTGTAAGATTTTTCTAATTGCAATGTAACTATTTTTGGTTTGGTTTTCTATTTCAAACTTATAAGTTGAAGATGTACTCAAGCCAGGGTAATTGAGGGGTGGCATACTCAAGCCAGGTGAATTGAGGGTGGCTAACTAGGGCTAGGTTTCTTCTGATCATTGTAAGGAGTTAGGTTAGTTAATTGATTTTAGGTTGTTTTCAGGGTCATATCTATAAAGCCTACCAAATGAGTTTGTGCTTAAAAGAACTCTAGTCATAGTGAAGAAGACCCTTCGTGAGAAGAAAGAGTGGATATAGGATTGTGATTCGAACTACTATAAAAATCTCGTGTGTTTGTGTATTGGTTTGCTTTTAGTTTTTCACATATTATTTCTGTTGTATATTCCGAGTGTAGTAGAAATTCTATTCACCCCTCCTCCATCTAGGCTTGTATTCTAGTTCCAACACTTTCTTGTATTCCATGTGATGATATTCTCCCACAATCTCATTATCAACATAACTAGAATTGTCTTAAGCGTGTACTAGTATGTTAACCTATGCTAATTACGCCCATACCTTGATATTTTGCTACCTTTTGTAATAAAATGCACCGAAAACATACTTATCTCTTCCAAAACCTATTGTATACTATTTCATCCCTTTCCAATTTCATCTCATACCTCCCTGTTTTGATATCTCGATTTTAAAAATAATCTCAAAAACGCGTTTATGTCTTCCACTATCTGTCTTATTTTTTTATGAATGTCATCTTAATATATTGATAGTGTTACATAGACAAAGCTGGTCATTTCAATAAATTTCTTTAGCTAATATTATTAACAAATTTTATACATTTAAAAATCATAGCTTCAAATAAGTAGAAAGTTCCTTTAAATTGTTGATATATATTGTTGAGATTTTTAGAATTCTTCCCCTTCTCATTTCTTTCTTCATATCACATAATGGTGTAATGATGAGGACATTTACGATTTGATCACCCAAAATCCTGTATTTTATTTATGATCTTACCTCGATGTTTTGATCTTAGCACCATGTTTTGATCTATAGCTTACAAAAATATTTAATTTATGGACAAACACCTTAATTATTTATCATTACTTTCCTATTTTTTATTTTTAAGTTTCCATATTCTTAATTTAGAATAATTTTATTTAAAACATATTAAAATATTTACTAAACCAAAAAATAATGTATAATTGACAATTTTAAACAGTTAAATAGACATGTGATTCTTTTATTTCTATAACTATTAACAATAAAAAAGATTAACAAATAATAATTTAATTTTTTTATATTTACTCAATGTTAAATCTGTTTTTAATTTTTCAAGAACTCAAAGCTATTTACTCAAAGTTATCATTCATTATCACACCGGTCAACCTAAAATGTAGAAACTCATAGCGGCCTTTTGCATCCATGTCAATAAAGGCATCCTTCATGTCCTGTGAGATATTGTCACTGAGTATATTCCATTTTTGTGGCTTAGTCAATTCAGAAGTAGACATAACAACATCAACCAATTCTTTATTCCAACCTTTTCTTATCTTCCTCAACTCATCAACTAACTCATGAAAAGCTTTACCTACAGTGACAACTCCCTCTCTTACCTCTTGCAATGATAACTGGGAAGATGTAAAAGATGTGGCTGCAGTACCAATTGACCTACGCCTTCGTTTACTATTATTCAGATTGGATGGTCCAGAACCAGAAAATGGCACATTATCACTGGGAACGGTGGTAGCATGTTGCACTTCTACAGTAGCATCTCCTCCATCCGGAGATTCCATGTTTGAAACTGATTATAATTTTTTGTAATTGGAATGGTCATATGGTTTTTATTGAAAGGTCTGCTTGGGAATCTTATATTAGCGGGAAAGCTGATTCTTCAAATTCAAATTCTGCATCATCTATGGCGCCAAATTCAGTTCATACCCCTATTCTTCAATCATCAGACTCGATTCCACCAGGTTTTGCTCGTCGTCCTGTAGCTGGTACTTCCTCCAAAACTGCCAGGAAGCCACCTCTGAACTCCAAGCACAATCTCTTTATCAGACAGTCCTTAGCTGCCAGGAAGAAGATCCGAGTGAGCAAAAAAGGTACTCCTTTGCTTTCCTCTGCCTCCTCTTCAGCTCCTATTAATTCTTTAGCTAAGGATATTATTGAGAACATAGCTACTAATTGTGGACTAGTTCTATCTGAACATTCCATAGATTCTCTTAAAGCTAAAGAAGTGGATATGGGACTTAGTTCCTAAAGGTGGATCTTGTGGTTAGTTTGTTTGGTTGGTTCTTAATCTTTTTCATAATGAAGCTGTCTACTTGGAATGTGCGTGGTTTAAATGATCCTATTAAGAGGCATGTGGTGAAAGATTTCATATTTCGTTCTGCTATAGATGTTGTTGGCCTTCAAGAAACCAAACTATCAAATCCTTCAGAGAGAAAATTACAGTCCTTAGGAGGTAAAAGGATTGTTAATTGGTGCTGTCTTGATTCTTTGGATACTAGAGGTGGAGTTCTAGTAGGTTGGTCAGATTCCTTCTCCTTAATCAAATCCTATGTTGGTATTTTCTCGGTCACTGTTTCTCTTCTTCATAAGAATTCTAAATGGGGTTTCTCTTTTACATCAGTATATGCACCTAATGAGAGGGAAGATAGAGAAGTTTGTTGGTGGGAGCTTAAACGGATAAGATCATCTTTTAATGGGCCATGGGTGCTTTGTGGTGATTTTAATGTTACCTTGCATGCTGATGAGAGAAATGGTGGAATGAGTTCATATAGAGATATCAACTCATTCAGAGATTTAATTGATAATTTATCTCTTTATGATCTTCCACTGTCAAGTAGATCTTATACTTGGTCTAATAAACGTTTATCTCCTTCTTTAGCAAGACTGGACAGATTTCTTGTTAGCTCTGATTGGGACATGAAGTTTCCATCTTCTCTGCAATTTTCTCCACCTGCTTTGGGCTCTGATCATTCCCCTATTGTTCTAGATAGTTCAGGTCTCCTTCCTGCACCTCCTATCTTTAGATTTGAAAGAAGTTGGTTGCTTCACCCAGATTTCATTCCTTTTATTTCTAGTTGCTGGAATTCTTTTCGTTGTCAAGGAAGTGCTGTTGATGTTTTCATTTCTAAACTCAATCTTACCAAGAGAAGAATAAAATGGTAGAAAAGGAATTTTCTTGGTTCAATTGCTTCTAGGAAAGATGAGATTCTATCTAAAATCAATTCCTTTGATATGTTGGAAGAACAAAGACCTCTAACTGACTATGAATTCCAAGATAGGAAATCTCTTCAATCCTCCTTTTCTTCTATTCTTCTAGAGGAAGAAACTTATTGGCATCAGAGATCTAGAATCCAATGGTTAAAGGAGGGAGATGCAAATACGGCTTTTTTCCATAAGACAGCCACTTTCCATAGGAATGCAAACTTCATTTCTTCCATTAATCATCAAGGAAAAGAACTGTCAAATGAAAAAGATATCTCCAATGCTTTTTGTGAATACTTCTTATCAATTTTTGGTAGGGACTCAAATTCAAGCATTAGTATGAACTGGTTTCAGCTATATCCTCACAAATCTGTTAATCTTACCTCCTTAGAAGATATCTTTACAGAAGATGAAATCAAGAAAGCAGTTTTTGATATGAATGCCAACAAAGCTCCTGGCCCTGATGGCTTTTCTATGGCTTTTTACCAGACTTTTTGGGATGTTATCAAATATGATTTGATAAATTTAATGACTTTTTTCCAACTCAATTCATCTAGCTTATGTAGGGTGAACAAAGTCTTCATCACCCTTATTCCAAAAATCAAAGACAGTGTTCTAGTGAAGGATTTTAGACCAATCAGCCTCATAAACTGCATTTTCAAAATTTTTACTAAAGTGATTGCTAACAGATTGGCTACTCTTCTTCCTGATTTAGTTTCTCCAACCCAATCTGCTTTTCAGTCTGGGAAGTCAACACTTGATTTTATTGTCATGGCCAATGAAATGATCCATTTTTGTTCTAAGAGGAAGAATGAAGTTGCTATGCTCAAGCTTGATTTCACTAAAGCTTTTGATTCCATCAACTGGAATTTTCTAATTAGTTTGCTCAAAGCTAGAGGATTTGGAATTAAATGGTGCTCATGGATCTACCATATTATATCTTCTTCTCAGTGTTCTATTAAAATAAATGGCTCACCTTCTAAATTCTTTTCATGCAAAAGGGGTCTTAAGCAAGGTGATCCTTTATCTCCAATGCTTTTCAATATAGCAGTGGATGTTTTACACAAGATGATTCATAACAATGTTGAAGATGGAATCTTATCAAATCTTGGTATTAAGCAACCCCTCAATCAGTTGAGAATCCTCCAATTTGCGGATGATACACTCCTATTTGTTAGGAGCTCTTCAAAGGACATTTCTATTCTGAAATTGATTCTTTATTTTTTTGAGGAGGTTTCAGGATTGGCCATTAATTATTCCAAATCTTCCCTTGTTTACTTTGGAAAAATAGCTTTGAAAAAGCACCTTTTATGCAATTCACTTGGTTGCAAAGCAGACTCTCTTCCAATTAAATATCTAGGTATGCCTCTGAAATATGGAAAGTTGAATAAATCTGATTGGCAACCTATCTTTGACAACCTTCATAAGAAGCTTGCATCTTGGAAGAGAAATTTTTTATCATATGGAGGGAAATTAGTCCTTCTAAATTCAGTTCTCACTTCTATTCCTCTATACTTCATGTCTTTCTTCAGATTTCCAAAATGGGTCATCAAAAATATTGACAAAATTAGGAAGGGTTTCCTATGGGCAGGAGCTGATAAAGTTAGTGGCTTCAAATGCTTAGTTAGCTGGAAAAGAGTATGTTTAAGCAAATTAGAGGGTGGATTAGGTGTAAAGGACATTCGTGTTTTCAACTATGCTCTGCTATCTAAATGGTTCTGGAAATGTTTAGATCAACATTCATACACTGGAGGCTTTCTTCGTCAATTATATTGCAACAGAGGTTCATCTATTCAAATGATTCAATCATCATCATCATACTCATCTTTTTGGAATGCAATATTATCTCTTAAAGATGAATTTCTTCATAACGTTTCATGGACTCTTGGTGCAGGCAATAAGATTCGCTTTTGGGAAGATAAGTGGACAGGTTCAAACACTCTGGCTAGCCTCTTCCCTTCTTTATATAAACTAGCTTTCTCCTCAAATGTTCCTATTTCCAGCCAAGCTTTTCTGATAGACTCTATGTGGCATTGGAGACCTCTTTTACGGAGATGCATTTCTCTTTGTTCTCAATCTAACAAAACAGATCTCTTGAATTTATTGAGAACTTATCATATTAGTTATCAACCTGATAATCCAGTCTGGTTGCTCTCTAAATCAGGTAATTTCACAGTGAAATCCTTTTATCAGTTCCTTATCCAGAGAGGCTCCTTATCACCCCATTTCAAAG
This sequence comes from Asparagus kiusianus, assembly GCA_022839385.1. Lineage (NCBI taxonomy): Eukaryota > Viridiplantae > Streptophyta > Magnoliopsida > Asparagales > Asparagaceae > Asparagus > Asparagus kiusianus. The sequence goes on from BQKN01067420.1 coordinate 157,637, forward strand.
TTATCTGGAAGAATTCAATGCCATCCAAAATCAATTTCTTTATATGGCTTTTGTGCAACAACAAACTTCATACAAAGGATAACCTCTTGCTCAAAGGCTGGACAGGAGATCCAGGGTGTGTTTTTTGTGGTTCTCATCAGGAAAACAGGGACCATTTGTTTTTTTCCTGCTCTTTAGCGGATCAAGTTTGGACACATTTCAAGAATTATTATCTCCCTTTCTCATGGCCATCATCTTTCGAAGATCTTTTATTAACTGTCAATAAGCTTCATGGAAGAGTTGGTTATATTTGGCGCAGTTTTCTTTCATATATCTACTGGAACATTTGGATCAGTAGGAATAAATCCATTTTTGACAAAACTTCTTTTTCTTTCAAGAAGATTATTAATCAATCGGTTTATGGCTTATATGATTGGTCAGATAATGGAAGAGGTATTGCGGCAAAGGAACTCTCTGCTAGATTTGAAGAATTTCCTCTCTCTCGAGCAAGTATCTGAATATGGAAGACTTTTTTGGACATCTTTTTAACAGCTTTGGTTGTATATATATATGTGTTGCTTTATCTTTCATATGTTGACTATAGAAAATTAAATTTCTATCAAGCAAATGTATGACTGGCTTTGGTTCTTCTAAAAATCTGTGTCAACGGTGAATGACGGCAATGCCCTCTCTTCATCTTCATGGATCTTTAGAAGAAGAAAGTTATACATCACTACTAGTAGAAATTTCTTTTTCTATCCTCAAACATTTTGGACACAGTTCGTGTCTTATCTTTTGTAACTAAACTATCTTTGATATTTTAATGAACAGGGTTTTACCCCTGTTTTTTGATCAAAAAAAAAAAAAAACTTGGCTAATAAATCGAGTTATCTGGATTTTTCCTTCTTCGGTAATTTTTTTTACATGTTTAAGCTCAATGAAATTCTAGATTTCAAATGCTTGTCATGAAGATTTACATGTTCACCAAATATACATGTTTAAGAACTGATAAGTTAGGTTTTTTCATGAATTTACATGTTTATACTCAATGAATTTTTCTATATTTCAAGAATTTATGTGAAATATAACTTTAAACTTTTTACCACACAATTTACCTAACAACCTACCATTATAAGTTTGTCTCTCTAGAATTGATTCTAGCAAATGCTGATGCGTCAAAATGTCGTTCATTTAGTTTTCCTTTAAAGTATACACTTAGTTAATATATTAGTATTTTAGCTCTTGCTAAGCGCATTTTGTCTCTATGCTTTAATCGGTTGATTGTAGAAAAACTCCCCGAGATGCATTCACCTCTTCCAATTCCTATTTATAGTATTTTAGACCGTTCGAAGCATAGACATACCTCCTTATTCAAGGCACAGACACACCTCCCTTTTTTTATACCTTGCTTTTAAAGAGAATATAAAAAGAGCATTGTTCTTTTTCCAATACTTATGTTATATATTTGTATGAAATCATACATTATTTTGTCAAATTAGATAAGCCATAGGATATAAGTGGCAAATATTACCAAGGGGAAGTAATAGACCTACGTTCTTGTCAAGGCATCATCAATGTGCTTATATTCACAAAACTATAGTAAAAAATAAATTTACGGGTATAAGAGATGATCCATGTGAATGCATTATTAAATTAAGAGAGTAATGTGATTTCTATTTTAAAAAGGTATAAGAAATATAATTTGAAAGGTCCAGGACATATGATATTTAATTAACAAAATATTGATCCATTACTAGAAATACATATTTGATTTTAGCTTCCCATTTAACAAAATGAGCGTAAGAAAATTTCTATACTCAAGAACAAACAAATCCAAAAGTGCAACCTTAAAGACCTAAAGTCCTAGTTAATTGCATCAGAGAGCTTGTCCAATAAAAACTGTTGGCAAAGTATAAATATGTCAAGAAATAAACACATTTATAAAAATAAATTACACTAATCTTCACCAATAAAAAAAACACACAAAATTTTCACAAAATATACTTATCAGTGTTGGGAACGCTGCATAAAAGAGAAACATATGTCAAAAAAAGTAGGTGAATAATAAATATCGATCATAGATCTTATTGGTTATTAGGAATACTGGATAAAGTAATTAGTTAAGATTTATTAGCTAATTAGTTAAGATTTATTAGCTAATTAGTTAGAATATGCACATTTAAAATTCAAATTAATTCAGTCTAACAGAATATTAAGAATTAAAATTTTCGTACGAATAATCATTCAATGTTCACAATCAGGCATATCAAACAGCAGATCATGAGAGAAAAATACTCACTCAACAAATTTAAGCATAAATCCCTAAAAATTATAAGAAATTTACTTTTAGTTAAAAAAAAGAATTTTAACATGTACATGAGATTTCCAAGACTCCATCCCTCTAAAAATTAAAATGTAGAATCCTATTTATCTGCAAGTAAAATTTAAACCAAAACTAAGGAAAAGTAATACATGCAATTCAAACAAAAGCAACGAAATATTATTTATTGATAAAATAAATCTAAATTAATGGAAATCATAAATAAACTAAATTTAATATGTATTTTACAAGAGCCAACTAAATTTATAGTTTAAATTCTCCAGAATTGCAAACCCAAAACTTGAAGAAAAAAATCAATATAAGAAATAAAACAAACAGGTGACAGAGGAAATAAAACAAACAGGTAACGCTTAATGCTAGTGGATTTAAGTAGTCCTAATCAAATTGATTAAAAGGGTCTCTTCTGTCAGCAGCCTCAGCCGCCCACGTTTATTTTGACAAATGAAAAGTTCGCGGGCCCACAAACCATTTTCTCTCAAGTTAGGAACCGTAATGTTAAAATATAAAAAAGTTACACAGTGATGTACAGTAAAATATTAATATTTTATTATGCATAGTATTTTTTTAAAAAACTATAAATAAGCTCCAAAATCCTTAAAGAAATCTCATCCCAGAAACAACTTCTTATATAGAAGAGTGAGAGAGAAAAAAAAAACAGAGAGAATTTCTCCTTGTAAAGAGAGAGAGTTTGTAACTCCAGAGTTTTCTCCTCATAGTAGATTTTTTTCTTGCCCGTGGACGTAGGCAATCAAGTGCCGAACCACGTAAATCTGTGTGTCCAACTTTTTATCTCTATTTTGCTCTACTATTGCTGCAATCCTGCTCTATTAGGCCCCGTGTTTGTTCCTACAAGTGGTATCAGAGCCAACTTAGGGTACTTGTATATATCTACTTATTGTATGATATGTGGCTGCCACCAAAGGTGAATCCTCCACATCAGAAAATAAGTTAGGTTATCATTTACCCTTCGAAGGTGACGGGTACTGTTCACAAATACGATACTATTCACAAACACGGTACTATTCACAGATACGGTTACTGTTCATAAATATAGTACTATTTACGTGAAATAGTAAGAAGTTACTATTCATGGTAGAAGCAATGGCGGCGAAAGTTCAAGATCGAGAAATTTGACGGGAGTAATTTCTCACTGTGAAAGTTGAAGATAAAGGCTATCTTGAGAAAAGATAATTGCCTGGCGACCATCGGTGCAAGGCCGGACGACATCACAGATGATAAGAAGTGGAACAAGATGGACGAAAATGCTATTGTAAATCTCCATTTGGCATTAGCAGACGGGGTGCTATAAAGCATAGAGGAGAAGAAGACAGTAAAGGATATCTGGGATACTCTAACAAAGCTATATGAGGCGAAATCCATGCACAACAAAATCTTCTTAAAAAGGAGACTTTACACTCTGAGGATGGCAGAATCTACATCGATGACCGACCACATCAACACCCTAAACACACTGTTCTCCAAACTCACAACGTTGGGGTATACAGTTGGTGCGAATGAACGTGCAGAACTTTTACTTCAGAGTCTACCTGACTCGTATGATCAACTCATCATCAACCTGACAAACAACGTCCTCACGGACTATCTAGTTTTCGATGATGTTGCAGCCGCTATTCTGGAGGAAGAAAATCAACGCAAGAACAAGGAAGACAGTCGGGCAAGTTCGCAGCAAGCGGAGACCTTGTCGGTGACAAGAGGAAGATCAACGGAACGTGGCTCCAGTGGGAGTTATGCTCGTGGTAGATCGAAATCATGAAGTAAGAAGAATATCAAATGCTACAACTGTGGTAAAAGAGGGCACGTCAAATCAGAGTGTTGGCACAACAAGAAGAGTGGAGATAAAAAGACTTCAGAGCCATCAACATCTCAAGGATGCGTTGTCAGTACGTCAGATGATGGTGAAATTCTATTCAGTGGAGCAACCACTATTGATGAAGGCAGAAAGAAGTTTGCTGATGTCTGGCTTCTAGATTTAGCAGCCTCCTGGCACATAACCTCTCGAAGAGAATGATTTCACAAATATGAACCTATCTCAGGAGGATCTGTATTCATGGGGAATGATCATGACTTGGAGATTTCTGGTATTGACACTATCAAAATCAAAATGTTTGATGGTATAATACGCACCATTCAAGATGTGCGACATGTGAAGGGCTTGAAGAAGAATCTATTGTCTTTAGGACAATTAGATGAGCTCGGGTGCAAGACTCATATAGAAAAGGGAATCATGAAGATTGTTAGAGGAGCGCTTGTGGTGATAAAAGGAGAAAATATAGTTGAAAATCTGTACATGCTTAAGGGAGAGACTCTGCAGGAAGCTGATTCATGTGTGGCATTAACCAGCCGTAGAGAAGAACAAACCATGATGTGGCATCGCAAGCTAGGTCACATGTCAAAACGAGGCTTGAAGGTTCTCTCCGATCAAAAGCTGCTTCCTGGACTTAATTCAGTAGCTCTTCCATTCTGCAAGCATTGTGTTACAAGCAAGCAGCATCGACTGAAGTTCAACACATCGAGTTCTAGAAGCAAGGCTATTCTGGATCTGGTTCATTCTGATGTATGTCAAGCACCAGTTACATCCTTAGGAGGAGCAAAGTACTTTGTGTCATTTATTGATGATTACTCCAGGAGATGTTGGGTGTATCCAATCAAGAAGAAGGTGGATGTGTTCTTAGTCTTTAAAGTCTACAAAGCGCGAGTCGAGCTTGAATCTGAGAAGAAAATCAAGTGCTTGAGGTCAGATAATGGAGGAGAATACACAGACGGTGAATTCCTAACATTCTGCAAGCAAGAAGGCATCAAAAGATAACTCAGTACGGCTTATACTCCTCAACAAAATGGAGTGGCGGAGCGGATGAACAGAACTCTGTTGGAAAGAACAAGAGCTATATTGGCAACTGCAAATCTGGATAAAGTCTTTTGGGCGGAAGCAGTAAAAACCGCCTGTTATATGGTGAATCGATCTCCATCAACTATAATACAATTAAAGACGTCGATGGAGATGTGGACTGGCAAGCCAGTTGATTATTCTAACCTCCATATATTTGGAAGTCTAATGTACGTGATGTACAATGCCCAAGAAATTACCAAGCTGGATTTAAAATCCAGAAAATACATATTCTTAGGGTATGCTGATGGAGTAAAAGGGTATCGCCTGTGAGATCCCACTGCCCACAAGGTTATCATCAGCAGAGATGTTATCTTTGTAGAGAACCAACTACAAAGTGAAGTGAAAGAAAGCAGTTCGAGGAAGGACTCAGAGACTGTAGCTATTCAGGTAGAAGATAATCTGAATTCTTCTGAAGCAACACCGGAGCATGATGTACAAGAACCAGTCGAGTCCGAGACTCCAGAAGCTCGAAGGTCAACTCGTGAGAGAAGACCACCGACTTGGCACTCGGAGTATATTACGGAGAGTAATGTTGCATACTGTCTTCTAACAGAAGATGAAGAGCCATTAACTTTTCATGAAGCTATAAATGGTACAGATTCATCTTTGTGGATGGTAGCAATGCAGGAAGAAATTGAAGCTCTCCAAAAGAACAAGACTTGGGAACTTGTGTCACTACCACAAGGAAGAAAGACCATTGGAAACAAATTAGTCTACAAGATCAAGTGAAATGGCGGTGATCAAGTGGAGCGATATCGTGCTAGATTGGTGGTAAAAGGATATGTTCAGAAAGAAGGTATTGTTTTAATGAAATATTTTCTCCCGTGGTTCGACTTACAACAGTCCGAATAGTCCTGGCCATGAGCGCTATATTTGACTTACATCTAGAGCAGCTAGATGTGAAAACAGTATTTTTTCATGGAGATATTGAAGAAGAAATTTACATGCTCCAACCAGAAGGTTTTGAAGAAAAGGAAGAGAGGACTTGGTTTGCAGATTGAATAAATCTTTGTACGGTCTAAAGCAGACGCCAAGGTGTTGGTACAAGAGATTTGATTCATTCATCATGAGTCTTGGATACAACAGACTTAATTCGGACCCTTGTGCATATTTCAAGAGGTTTGGTAAAAATAACTTTGTTATTCAATTATTGTATGTTGACGACATGTTGGTTGCAGGCCCCAACAAAGATCGTATCAATGAATTAAAGGCTCAGTTGGCTAGGGAATTTGAAATGAAGGATTTAGGATCTGTAAACAAGATTCTAAGGATGCAAATTTATCGAGACAGAGTTAATAGGAAGATTTGGCTTTCTCAAAAGAACTATTTGAAGAAAATCTTACGGCGTTTTAATATGCAAGATTATAAGTCAATTTCTACCCCACTTCCTGTTAATTTTAAGTTATCCTCCAGTATGAGTCCTAGCAGTGAAGAAGAGAGGATGGAGATGTCTCAAGTACCGTATGCATTAGCAGTGGGAAGCTTAATGTTCGCGATGATTTGTACAAGACCAGACATTGCACAAGCAGTGGGAGTGGTTAGTCGATACATGGCGAATCCTGATAAAGAGCATTGGAATGCGGTAAAGAGGGTCCAAAGATACATTAAGGGAACCTCAAATGTTGCATTATGTTATGAGAGATCTGATTTTATTGTCAGTGGATATATTGATTCTGATTATGCAGGTGATCGTGATAATAGCAAATCCATCATAGGCTATGTGTTTGTACTTGCTGGTGGAGCTGTAAGCTGTGTTTTAAAACTGTAGTCAGTTGTGGTTACTTCAATAACAGAAGCAGAGTATGTAGCAGCTACAGAAACTAGTAAAGAGGCGATGTGGTTGAAGATGGTGCTGGAAGAACTCGGCTATGAACAAAAGAAGATTTCTCTATTTTGTGACAGTCAAAGTGCTTTGCATTTGTCATGAAATCCAGCCTTTCATTCAAAGACCAAGCACATTCGAGTTCAGTATCACTTCATTCGTGAGAAAGTGGAAGAATGAACAATGGATATGCAGAAAATTCACACCAAAGAAAACCTAGCAGATTTTTTAACAAAAGCAGTCAGTACTGATAAATTTATTTGGTGTCGATCCTCTTGTGGTTTGACGAAGACGTAAGCAACATGAAGATGACAAGATAGAAAAAATGGTGTGAAGATATGATTGATACTCAATCAAATCTTCAAGTGGGAGATTGTCAGCAGCCTCAGCCGCCCACGTTTATTTTGAGAAATGAAAAGTTTGCAGGCCCAGAAACCATTTTCTCTCAAGTTAGGCATCGTAATGTTGAAATATGAAAAAGTTGTACAGTAATGTACAGTAAAATATTAATATTTTATTATGCATAGTATTTTTTTAAAAAAACTATAAATAAGCTTCAAAATCCTTAAGGAAATCTTATCCCAGAAACAACTTCTTATAGAGAAGAGTGAGAGAGAAAAAAAAGACAGAGAGAATTTCTACTTGTAAAGAGAGAGAGTTTGTAACTCCAGAGTTTTCTCCTCATAGTGGATTCTTCTATTCTTGCCCATGGACGTAGGCAATCAAGTACCGAACTACGTAAATCTGTGTGTCCAACTTTTTATCTCTATTTTTCTCTACTATTGTTGCGATCCTGCTCTATTAGGCCCCGGATTTGTCCCTACATCTTCATTGATAGAATTCTAAAATTAATCAAAAATCTAGCTCAAAAAACTAATAATACTGGAGAAGGAAGGGGAACAATCAGAGATCCATGACTGCTAAGGAATTATTGCACGTTGAAGCCGTCAACCACAACCACCTAATGAGAGTAGAACACATAATTTTAAAATAGTCGATGAGATCCACGACTGCCAAGGAATTGTTGAGCATTGAAGCCATCAACCACAACTACCTGATGAGAACAGAACATTTAACTTCAAAATAGTTGATGATTAATTAAAACAATTTCAAGACAATCCAAAATAAATTGGTGAGCAATTATCTTTCAATTATATACGATCAGTCGCCATTTTTTGTGCTGGAGTCACCTACGTTCTTGATGAGGTGTTCTTCATTTCGAGGACGAAGAGGGAGAGAAGAGAAATGAACAACTTAGAAAAGTCTAGTTCTAAGAACAAAACATACATTTGAAATAGTCGATGATTAATTAATCAAAACAAATTCAAAACATCCAAAATAAATTGGTGAGCAACTACCTTACAATTATAGATGATCAATCCCTTTTTTAATAAATTGGCGTTTTTAAAGGAGAGAAGAGAAGTTGATAACTCAGAAAAGTTTAGCTCTAAGATTTGCATCAATATTTTGAATGTGGCTGATTCTTTTTGAGTTTGGAATAGGGAGAGCATCTATTTTAATTTGGAAGTGGGTTATGGAACAATTTAAAAAGTTTAAATTAAATTTGCTTGATTTAAGAAATTAGTGTATTTTATTACTTTTTGGTTATTATTGTGCCAATATGTAGGTAGGGTATTAAAAAATTTTCCACATATCTTAAGACGTACTGATTAAGAACTAATGGTTAGGATTTATACTTAATTATGGTAAATTTTTATTATAAAATCTAAAATCAGAAAAGAAATGAAAAAAATAAAATAAAATGCCACATGTCAAAAAAAATTCTGAAGGAAAAAGATAACGTGCCATATGATGTGGAGAGTATAAAATCGTTAGGTTTTGCTTTAAAGAATATCCTAATGTAAGATGATTGTATCTTATATATTTTTCTTATTTATTGTTAAAATTTTGACATATTCTTGATCATCCATGACAAAACACTATTAAGGGGGCTAAAAATGCAAATACGCAATTTTCCAGAACAAAAATACTGTATAAAAACTAAGAACAACATGGCCATTATTTTGAAGTTTGGTTCGACAACGGGATACCCACGTGCTATCTAATTTCACACCTACGATAATTTTACTTGTAAAGTCAACCAAAATCAAATTGCAATTAAGTTATTAATCAATATCCTTCCAGAATGGCCTAATTAGAATTTGAAAAATTCTTTAAGCACCCAAAATATGGGACCAATAGGGGGGACAAGTGAGGTGTCCCCCTCCTATTGGATAATAAGTTGGTCATCATTAATGATGACTAACTCATTATCCAATAGGAGAGGGACACCTCACTTGTCCCCTTTATTGGTCCCATATTTTGGGTCCCTGTAGCAAAGCTCTTAGAATTTAGAAGACAACTACTCCCCTCGAAGGAGTTCACGCGCGTGTACCCAAGACCTGGTCAACACATAGAAAATCGTGTTAGACAACAATCTTTGTTCAAAAACCAATAAAGAAAAGAAAATTTAAAATGTTTTCTAAAAGATACCAACAAAGATTGAATTTTGTCGATAAGATTCTTTCACTAATGTTGCCTGTCACCATTAGCCAATGGCGTTGGACAACCGATCGCTATTGGTGGCCCTGCTTGAAACTAAGGGCTACCTGTCCAACCCCCAACCCTTAGCCCTTATAATTTTGTCGATAAGATTCTTATACACATCCTTATATACCTTGTGTTTTCTATCTTAATTCATTTAAATATTCTCGTAATTTTGTTGTTATTGATCTTTTGGTTTTTGGTTTAGAAATCTGAGGTTAATTTTGCAAATGTGTGAGGTCTGTACTTTTATCCAGGCTTGTAAATGGTTGAATCATGAACTTGTCTGCCTTTGTTTGTTTATCTTTGTTTATGTTCCTATCTTTGTTAGTATTTTATCAAAAGCCCCAACAAGTTTGCAAAAAGCTCCCAAAAAGTTTGCAAAAAGCCCACAATAATTTACAAAAAATCCCCTAAAAGTTTATAAAAAACACCCCAAAAGTATTATACATATATAGTTACAATAGTTAAATGGGCAAATGGGCGACCCGTTTATTAAATGGGCGGGTAAAAACCCACCCATTTAAATAATGTTAAATGGGCCATAAATGGGTAAATGGGCAAAACATGCCCGCCCATTTATGGCCCGCCCATTTAATACCCAAAACCACCCATTTAACATCTCTACCCTTATTCTCCCAACCCGCCACCACCATCAAAATTTCTCTCCCTCAGAACCCTAGAGCTCCACCCGCTCTCCAAATTCTCCGACTTCGTCCCTCTTAAAAGTACCCTAGAGGGGAGGGGGATGAATATGGCAGTTGCTAATCTAATCCGATTTTGATACCAAATTAAAGCTTATAAAAAATATCCTAGCAATATGATATACAATAAGATTATGTATAGGATAAACAAGAGACAATAGGCGATAAACAATGAGATAATAGGTGATATAAAAAAAATGCACAAGATGTAAAGAAGAATAGTACGCCAAAGTCAAACGCAAACACAAAATATGATCACAGAGTTCGGTCAACCATCGACCTACTGTAGGCGTTAAAAATTGCCCACGAATTCCCGCACGCGGCTTGAGACAGAGAGAAGACGATGAACGTTGCTATCCGAGTCACAGAAGCTCATTTGATGACGAAAAGCGCATGAAGTGAGTCGACGAACCATGCGAAGCAACGGAACTTCAGAATAACGGAAACACGAATGGATCGGGAGCTACGCGTCGCTTACGAAAGACGAAGCGCCCCTCGTGTCCTGTTTACTCCACATATGATTCAATCATAGAAGCTCGTAGATCTCCTCGTCGGCTTTTCGACGCATTTTGAATCGCGTGATTCCGAGTTCAGACGATGAAGATACAGCGAAAACGAACAGAACGCGTCAAACTAAGCTCAGGCCAAAGCTAATACACCAAGTGATGTCTCAGCCAAAGCTAAGACACCAAGAGGTGTCTCGGCCAAAGCATGGCCAAGACACGAAGTGATGTCTCGGCCAAAGCTTGGCCGAGACACCCACGGGTGTCCACAGCCCCCGAAAGCAGTTTTTGGCAGATTTAAGCTGTTTTTTAACACTTGACCGTCTGGATTTGTTCTAACTGATAAAATATCATCCAAGAACATGGTTAAGTGGTTACAACTGAAGATAAGAGTGAATCGATCATTCTTATCCAAAAACAGAGGTCCCAAAGCCTATAAATATAGCCCCAGGGCCTTCATTTTTTCAAATCTGGAATTCTCGAGCGTCGGCGAAGCCCTGCTGAATTGAAGGCTGAAGGAGCACAAATTTCAGAAGAGAGGAGGAGATCGGATTGAGTTTATCAGCATAAAAAAGTAGAGCTTGTCAAATCTACAGTTCCCGGTTCCTTCCCTTGAGATTGTCCTGTTGCGGTGATCTCGAGAAGAGTGATTATCTCGCTGTTACCGAGATAATTGCTTTGGTTTCTTGATTCCTTCGTGAATCAACAAAGCTTCGGATCTGATCTGATCATTTGGTAGTCCACCGATATCAACATCCCCGTCACAGGCCAAGATTCCACGCAAGCAGCGGAGGATAAACGTCCGTTGTGCTGTTTGACGAGAATTGTACTTTTTTGTTTTTATTGTGTAAGGGTCTTATAAAAAGACTAACTTTTATTTTTATTGTAACGTTTGAAGTTGTAATGAACACATCAATGAAGATATCAACTTTCTCCCTAAATAAACTGGCGACCACAGTGAGAGCCAATAGCCTCGCTGCCAAGACTATCGTGCCGCAGCCAACGATCAAGATCCCGGTGAATGAAGAGGTCGAATACGAATTCGACCAGCAGAAGTTCGAGAAGTACGTCTCCTCCTCCTCCAGATCCACCTCTCTTTGCAAGTGTAGGAAGGCCTCCTCCTCCTGGAAGATTCGCTAGTCTTCAGATCTGAATACCCAAGAAGGCAATCTCCTCGCTACCATTGTTGCAGTTGAACCTTGCAACGATCCGTCGGCGTTCGATAAAGCCAAAGCCACAGATCCGGACACCTTATCAAAGAAGGCTCGTCAGAGGCGCCACCAACGTCTCGCCTGCCAATTGGCTAAGGCTTTAGAGCAAGTGGACGGACTCCGTTACCAAGCGGATCTAGAGTTCAGAAAGCACCAAGTGGCTAAGCCGTCACCACAACAAGCATCAGGGTCCTCCTCCCAACCGTTAACTAACAAATGGGTTTGTATCAAACGAATCTGTTCTACTCTCGAGGAGCGTATCCAGAAATATCGTACACTACTTGTGCACACACGAATTCTCGCACAAGAAGCATAGAATTGCAGCAGGAGGAGGTGGTCAAGAAACTACCAAGATCTAAGCAGGTTTGGGTGTACTCTACCCCGACAAGAGACACCAGTCGTGTCTCTCGCTCGATTCTAGATCCGAGGCTGTTCCCCAGCCTTTGTCAACTTCAGATCTCGCTCCTATTGCTCCCGCACCTCCGGTGAAGCCCAACGATAGCGTGGATCTTTCTAAATCTAGAATTCTATTGAAGGATCGCCTAGATCCTCTACATGAAGATCAAGACAGATTTGTGGTCAAAGAACGCTTGGGCATGGTGAATGAACCCCAAGCAACTCAACGAGCTGGGGGTCCTACTCGCCCTTGCAACAAGTCTGAGCCTTCTCGTAAGGAGAAAACTCCTATAACTGACCATCTCAGACTACGTGTCAAAATCTAAGAGCCCGTTGAGGCCCCACTCTTATGAAGACGTAGCTCAAAACGTGCGACTCTTGAGAGTGCCAACAAGGCAACAAATCCTCAGAAGGAAACGTGTTCGTCAGATGATGACATTATACCTGGGAAGTCGTGCCAACACATGATAGGTTACTCTGATAATTATGCCGATGAGTTATACTATCGGGCTGGGGGTACGAACAGATCTCGAAAGAGAGATACCCGGGAGATAGACTTTCACTGTCTGTATACCAAAATTATTAGGGCAGTATTATCAGTATGTAGCTGCCCCAAGACCGCTCCACAGAGGGTCTCGGTATTCGAGAGAATCTCTAACGGAGAGACTAAGTCCAAACCAAAGCATCTCCGTAAGAAACCATCACCTGTTCAAGATGACAAACTTCCAAAAGTCACAATTAACATGGCTGATAAGGGAAAGTCCGCTCGACCTTCTAGTTCTGACCCTCTCATATCGTATCGTCTAACTCGGCTACGCGCAGGGACTATTAGACGTAGGGATTATCAGAGAATGCAGAGGGGATTATCCTTGGATGATGAAGTGTCAGATGCCAACTTTGCAGTCGCTTCTGACAAAAAGGTATCCAGTCCAGGATAATCCCGTGAGGTGTTTATGATTAACACCGAGGAAGTAGCCAAAATGATTGAGGATACTCTAGCCAAACATTAAGAAGCATTCAAAATTGAAATGGAAATAGCTATGCAGCAGATGAGGGAAGAGCATGACCAACAGATTCGAGCTCTGTCCAATCAACTAGGTGAATCCAGTCGTCGCAACAATGTTAGCCAAGCAGCTAGCGATTCAGACATGGATGAATACATCAATGCTGATGACCCTCCTATTGACCAAAACGCTAGGGGTGATCCCACCGAGGATGCTAATGCCGAGGGTGGCAGCATTGTTCCTCTCAGAAATCATCCAAAGCATGATACAGACAAGGATGAAAAGATGAAAGACCTCGAGAGCAAAATCAACGCTCTGATGTCTGCTCGAGAGGTGAAGAAGACTGGTATTCTGTATCCCTACCTGAGAGAGTGGGAGTCGATCCCATACCCGGCAAAGTTTAACCTGATCAACTTCACGCCGTTCGACAGGAAGGGCTCGCCCACTCAACATCTGATCTACTTCAAGTCCCATTTGGGCATGATCTGCGGTAATGAAGCCTTGATGGTTCGGTCATTCGTTGGTACCCTTCGCGGGGCCTACCTTCGATTGGTACCACCGTCTCAAGCCTGGAAGCGTCAACAGCTGGGCCGATATGAAGAGTTCATTTCTCAGTAATTTCTTTGAGCACTGCTGGATTTTAACCTTTTAGCGACGGACATTTCCGTTGCTAAATGTTAATTTTCCGTCGCTAAAAGTTTTAGCGACGGAAAAAACAATATTCCATTGCTAAAAGTTCGATGCTACAATAGGGGTCCCTAAAAATGGTATTAGCGACAAAAATTCCGTCGCTAATTTTTAGCGACGGTATATTAGCGACAACAATTTGGTCGCTATTAAAAAAGTAAAAAAACTAAAAAAATATTAGCAACGGAATTTCCGTCGTTAATAATTTTCTAGCGACGGAATTTCCGTTGCTAATAAGTTCCACTGACAACAAACGTGTACGTTTACGTGCACATTTTCCGTCGCTAAAAATAATAATTTTTAAAAAAATTAAAAAATATTTTAAAAATTAAAAAACCCCTGTACAATATCGATAATAATTTTAAAAAACCTGTTCAATCAGCAATATAATATTCAATCTCACGCATAAATCACACATGTATTTTAATAAAAGCAAATAAAAATTTCTCGATAGGTACATAATAAATATTGTTTATACAACACATGAAATTGTTTTCAAAGTTATATTAAGGACAATCAATCCTCCTGATCATCATCAACCTCATCCTCAACACCAGCGGCATTATGACTACCCCCGGCCGCACCTTGTGAAGAAGTCCCGGCCTGCAAATATAAATCAAACGTTAACAAGGGTGTATAACCGTTAATAAGAGTGCAAATATAAATATAATTCCCCTAACACAACACCACAACACAACGCAATACAACACAATAACACAACACAACATAATACAACAACAACACAACAACACAACACCACAACACAACAACACACAATACTACGCAATACAACACAACACTACACTGCACAACACATCACCACACATCAGGGCACAACACAACAAAACACAGCAACAACACCACCACAAATCCCCTAACCCCACCCACCAACCAACAACACTCCCCCTCGCCCTACCCCTCCCCCTCAACCACCACCACAACAAAATCCCCACTCCCCATCCTCAACCACGACCAAAGCCCCCACCCACCAACCAATCACACTCCACACACCCCCTCCCCCTCCATCACTACCATCACCACCATCAACACCCAATCCCCATTCCTCCCCCCACCACGACCAAACCCCCCACAAACCAATCACATATCGACCACCACAACACAACACCACAACCAACCAACCAACCCACCAACCAATACCACCAACACTACGCACGCATACACCATCAACACCACCATCACATAAAAACATTATAAGTATATATTTTGAGGTTTGTGTTAGGGTTAGAGTTAGGGTTTGTGTGTAACAGTTTGTATCAGTGTGTACGATATCATCTAATTAAAAAAAAAAGCAAAGTATATATATTACCTGTGACGACAGAAACCATCTCCTATATGCCTCCTGAGCCTCCTGAGGTAGAGTCAACATGAATTGTGTGAACTCTAATACGGTCTGCTCCCGGCGCCTCCGTTCTTCCTCTGCAACCCGCTGATATGTTGTTTGTTGTGACTGCCAATCTTTAATCGCTTTTAATCGCTGTTCCATCGAGTCTTGATATGAACTGCTTTCTGGTGTTCCTTGTGGTGCTGCAGACTCGTAGGTGCTACTAGACTCATGCGGCCTCTGCTCGGATCCTCTCCACCGGTATATGTTCTTCCTACTGGGTCCAATGACCGTCTCGATGATGGAGTCCTCCTCCTCTCTACTTAGCCGGGCATGAGTGTTAGAACAGACCTGAGACTGAGTCATTTGCTCCTGTACCTTGGCATGTAATTTCTCCTGCGATATATCAAAACAACCCAGGCAAGTCGACTTACTAATGATGCATTGATATGAAATTGAATATATAAATGAACTGCTACTTACAGACAGATCCTTATTCTTTGCTTTCTTCTCTTCATAGGCGTAATTCAGGCTCCAGGAAGTCAGAATACGATCTACAAAATGTCTGAGATCTCCCCTTCCCTATTTTATTCAAATATATCATTAACCCATAACACATAAATTATACTCAACTTAAAAGCTAATATATTATATGCCTCAAGCTCTAATTGATGATAATGCTGGCTGAAGGACCTGGAGCCCCCGTGATGCTCGTAACTGCGAGGTGCGTTGCGATTCCTCCTTGCTATTTCAGCTTGAGCCTGCAAAACAATGTCAAATCAAAACAATATAAAAATTCAAACAATAAATTAAAAATATATACTTCAATAATACCTAAATTTAAGCCGTGTCCTAGTAATCGCAAAGTACAAAAAAATCTACTCCATCCACACATTCGTCAAGATGCTAGAATTGCGCGCTCCTAATCTTTTGTTATTTGAAGAAAATATTTTTTCTTTACATCAAACCGCCATCTCTTGAATGATAAATTGATTTGCGTGAAGCAGTATGTCCAGACACAAATATTATCATCAAGAAAGAAAAATCGCTTCAGCATATAAAGAAAAAATAGATACAAATCAGTGTATTAAACATAATAATAAACTAATAACTAATAATGATGAAAATTAAAATAAATGACTCACACATATATATCTCCAACAAGCTACCAGCACATTAATCCACTACGATTTTCACGTCAAAAAAATGTTGAAGAAATCGTGTCTCCTGGATAAAGCGGCAATGAAATTGTTGAAAGCATTGGCAAAGGCCCCGACAGGCACTCCGTTTTCCCATCGGATCACAGCCCTTCGATGAATATCAGGGATGAGGTTCGTTTCTTTGGTAGCATTGTGGCCGTGCCTAGGAGGTCGCCCGGTACCTGCGAAACAAAGAATATAGTGAAACAATGAATCAATCTATATTTGTGAAAAAAATTAAAAAAATAACTGATAAACTATAAAAATTTATTCATACCTTTCAGTTCGAGGCATCTACACTTTGCTTGTTCGTACCTATATTGCGGGATAGGGCGTAAAGCATGATAAGGATCCCAATCCCCCTTCACCTTGGCCGGACCGTGGACTCGCTGATCCGTAATAGTATCTGGCGGTAGTGCCGCAGCTTCTAAAGCTGCGCTATACGGCTCAAATCTCCTCTCCTCCAATACATCTGCATGCGGTGGCGGTGGTATCTCCGCATGCTGTGTAGGATCAGCCTGTGTCTCCACGTCATGTGGAGCATCTCCGAGTGATGTGTCCTGTGGCTGCGAGTCATGTGTAGCACCTCCTCCTCCTGTGTGGTAAATGTTAAAAAAATGTTAGGCTCATGTTAATAGTTTATAGAAATGTATAGATATAACAAATAAATAAAAATACGTGACGTAGAGGCATGTGCTTCGCCTCCAGAATGTCTACCAAATAGTCTATCAAGCGCTTTCTTACGTAATCCTTTTGTCATCTATACTTTGAAAACATAATGAATATCCAACAAAAGTATATAATGCAAATAATTAATAAAATAGCACATGGCAACAGAATCGCGTGTACATGATGTCCAGTTAAACAGATAATACAAAGGCAATAATATAATACATGACACACCGTGATACATGATAACCAGTCAAACAGATAATATAAAGGTAATAATATAATACATGACATATCCACATGATAACCAGTCAACCAGATAATATAAATGTAATAATATAATACATGACACATTGTGATACATGATAACCAGTCAAACAGATGATGTTGAGGCTCTACTCTGCGATCGTGTGCGGATAGCCTGTGACCGTGTGCGTGCCAATGAAAGGACTGTTCTTATAGTTTTATCGACTCCGCTGCGGACAGGTTTTTTACCTTTACGCCTTGGCTCACATATAATCGCAGGTACATCAGGGCGCGCTAGTGCAATTTCATCGTCCAGATTATTATTTTGTGTCAATGAAAACTCCTCGGCTATTTCGTCGGCCAAGATAACCTCCTCATCGTGATCTTCGTCAGACACGACTTCATGAATGTAGGCTCTAGGCGGATTCTTAAGGATAACCCATTCGTCATTTTTCATTATATCTTTGACATAAAAGCACTGTTTGGCGTGAGCAGCTAACATGTATTTTTCAGACTGATATATTTCCTTGTTAAGATTAACGATTGTGTAACCGTAGACATCCTTCGCCTTTTTCTGTTCACACCAACGAACCTTAAACATCACATGACTGACTTCCTTATTAATCCCATAGAAAATCTCCACGATGTCTTCTACCTGACCGTAGCAATAGATTTCCCCTTGTATCGGATTTAGATCTTTTTCACTAGCGTATGACAGTTGCGAGAAGGAGCAGAACACACCGCTGTTTTGCGTTTGTCGTCTCTCTTCAAGACCGACGATGTTAAACCTAAAGCCGTTGACGCAGTAGCCTCCATAATGCTTAACCACATTAGAAGGACCTCTGGCATATAAACAAACTTTCTCAGACAAGTTAATCCCATTCGTAATCCGTTTGTCAACCTTTAAGAAAAGAAGCA